>PISX010004551.1:0-119480 GCA_004024625.1 Mellivora capensis
TTAGTGAAATAAGTCAATCAGAGAAAGACAACTATCATATGATATCCCTGATATGAGGAAGTGGAGAGGCAACATGGGGGACTAGGGGGGGCAGAAAAAGAAGAAAAGAAACAAGATGAGAGATCACACTTTTTAAAAAACTAGACACCTGCATGGCTCAGTTGGTTGAGCTTCTGCCTGTGGCTCAGGTCATGATCTCGGAGTCCTGGGATGGAGCCCCAACAGCTGGTGCCCTATTCAGCGAAGGCTGCTTCTCCCTCTCTCTCTGCCCTTCCCCTGCTCGTGCTCACTCTCTCTCTCAAATAAATAAAATATTTAAAAACAAAAGGGGGGTGCGTGGGTGGCTCAGTTGGTTAAGCATCTGCCTTCAGCTCAGGTCATGATCCCAAAGTCCTGGGATCGAGTCCCACATCAGGCTGCCTGCTCAGCAGGGAGCCTGCTTCTCCCTGTGCCTCTACGTCTCTCTGTCTCTCATGAACAAATAAGCAAAATCTTTTAATTTAAAAAAAAAGTGTCGGGGCGCCTGGGTGGCTCCCCACCCCACTGCCTTCGGCTCGGGTCATGATCCCAGAGTCCTGGGGAGCCTGCTTCTCCCCCTCTCCCTCTCTCTCTGCCTGCCCCTCTGCAGTATCTCACAAGAGATACTTGTGATCTCTGTCAAATAAATAAATAAAATCTTTAGTAAAAAAAAAAAAAAAAAAGTGTCACCTGGCAATGTCTGCCACATGTGTCATGAACTTCTAGTTCTAGTTTCTGGCTATAAGAGATAAGCCCAGCACATCCCCCAGCTCTGGATTCCATAACGATCAAGCGGGTCTGACAAGAGCCGCAGAGCTGGGCAGCTGGAGCGGAAGCATCACGAGGCCAGAGCTGCTGACACGGCTCTCATCACCAAATAGCCACCATCTTGTCCAGGGCCCAGCCTCACAGAGAGCCCTCCATGAGCTTCTGTCGAACGTGTGAATGAATGTCTACGTTATCCACTATGTCCCAAAAAGTATCATGAGCTTTGTAGACCAAAGGGCCCTGAACAACTCAAATGAGAAATACAAACATGTCCAGTTGATAAGGGCCGGCCCGAATGACCTCCAAGGTCATCTGCCCTACCACGAGCCCTTGGGCCTGTCCTCTTCAGGCAAGAAGAGGACTTCACTGAAAGAATGTGAAACACTTTCTTCAACACCTCAGCTCAGCAGCCATCGCTGAGGTCCTCAGACTGGGCCCGGCCCCGGGTGACGCCCCCAGAGGCAAGTGTGCAGAGAAACCCAAACCAGGAACGTGGGGAGGAACAGGAGGGACAGACAGCGACGGGAATGGCGCCTAGGTGGGTAGGGACCCAAAGGAGGAACCCGAGAAATAATTTAAGATGCAGCGTGGCCATCCAGGATACACACACTCACACAAACACAAAGGTCCTCCTTCCAGATCCACACTGCACCCCCTCCCACCCCTTCCACCGTTCCACAACAGTGCTTCTTTGTGGAGGAGAACAATGGGCACATTATGCCAACCTATAATTATCCTAGGAGAAGCGATAGTGAAGTCAAGGCATTACATGAACATTGGGATACTGGATACCATCCCACAACAACAACAACAAAACAACAACAATCCACAAAATCCCTAATTTAAATGAAGACTGAAAGCTGCCCGGAGCCAGTACCCTTTCACATTTCTATGAGGGTGGAATTTTTTTTTCTTTTCACATGATTATTTAAGCACAAGGCCTTCTTTCACTGGAATTGGGAGAGTACTGGGGGCAGGGGTTGAGAAGTTGTATCTTTTTTTTTTTCCAATAAGGAGGCAGAGAGTAAAGGAAGTAGAAGGCACGAGACAGTGCCAAGGCCAGGCTGTGACCCGCAGGCCACCTTCAAAGGTAGCCAGGTCTGAGTCCACTCAGTGAGTCCATCCCATTCACCGAGATTCCTTCCTGCCACGCCAGAGGAACCAGTGTCCAGGGACGTTGGTGTAGAATACACAGGAAAGACAGTGACCAAATAACAATCCGTTTCTGTGGGTTCCCATCCCCCTGCCACTTCCGCCTTGTTCAGTCAGTAACTGTGTGTTCCATCCATGCCAGACACGAGGCACGGAGCCAGCCACTGAGGAAAGTAACAAAGACAGTGATGTTCCCTGCCGAGCCTCAGTTTCCTCAGATGTACACCGAGAGACCTACCGGCCCTGGAGACGCATGCGCACGTACACACGCACGCAGGCACTCTCGTGCACACACTCACGCACACTCACATGCACACTTCCAAACTCGAGGGGCGGCCCCAGGCTGCCTGGCGTGGGCCACACTGACCAAGGCCATCTCCACAGGCTGTCGCTGAGGAAGGAGAGAGCCTGCCACTTCTAAAACAGAGGTGAAGCCAGATCTCTCAGAGCGGAGGAGCAGAAGCCGCCTGCCAGGGGCACACGGGGTCATCTTTGCGTGTCCTGGTAAAAAGCTAGGGTGTGGAAAATCGATGTTTTATTTTCAAAAACATCCCTAGTTTCTAAGCAAAGGTCTGTCTTCCCTTTCAAGGGGAGCCCTCCTCCTGAACCACAGCCCCGTGCACTCTGCCTCTTCTGGACCCGGTCAGCGCTCCTTCCCTCAAAGGCCTCCCTTTCTTCCACCTTCACACAGTAACTAGGGACTGCAGGAGATGCCATTAACTGTCAAAGGGCCCTCCTAGCCAGGATCCCACCTCATTCCTTCCATTTATGGACAAGCTGCCCTCAAATGCATAATATTCTCATCTGTCCATTCCCTGTAGAAGCCATTAACCAGGGGCACCTGGGTGGCTCCGCTGGTTAAGCGTCTGACTCTTGATCTCAGCTCAGGGCATGATCTCTGGGTTGTGAGATCAAGCCCCGCCCTATACTGCATTGGGCTCCATGCTGAGTATGGAGGCTGCTTAGGATTCTCTCTCTCTCCCTCTCCCTCTGCCCCTTCTCCCACTCATGTGCTCTCTCATGCTCTCTCTCCCTCTAAAATAAAGAAATCTTAAAAAAAAAAAAAGAAGAAGAAGAAACCATTAACCATCCTTCCTCAGAAGCCACTATTGCATACTAACTAATTTCCTCCTTTTCTTGCCAAACCCAAAGGCCGCTTCTCGGTCATCATGTTGCTTGACCAACATCGACAGTATTAGCCATGTGTTCTTGGGAACTCTCGTAACCTTGATTCTACTCACTCGTTTAGTTCCCTCAGCGAACGTTCCCTCCATCCCGTGCTGGGTGATGGGATAAGGCAATGACAAGAGCCAGGTCTCACCTTCTGCTCATCTCTCCACATCTACTACTGACATCAGCCAAAGGGCTTTAACAGACTCAGAGCGCGCCCACACTCACTACCTTTTGTGATGACAGAGTCCGGTCCTGCACACTTTGGAAAAACATTTCACACTGCAATAATTTTTCTCCTGGAAAAAAAAAAAAAAGGAGTCTGTTCTTGCAACTGACCCTACTCTGACAGTGTGGGAAAACTGTGATGGAAGTACCTTTAAGTGACTCTGGAAATGTGACATGATTTTGTGTATCAGTCCTTCCCCAAAGGCTCAGCAACCTGGCCTCTCTCCTGAGTGCCTTGCTGTGTGTCCCTTACCACAGAGGGAACTGCGCCCATCTCTAAGCTCTGAGCACCGGGAGAGCATGGGATAGACTGGTCTCTCTTTCATCCGCATAACTGCTCAATGCTTAAATATTTGTTGAGATGCATCAGGAGCAGGAAGAAACTCAGCATCAAATCTCACCTCTACACCATTCCCCCAGGCTGGTCTGCACCTTTGGGAAGCTATCCCCAGGTTCATTTCTGGCATGGCCCCTGGGAAGTCTTGCCTACCTACACGGTTGAGGGGGTGAGTTTTCTCTGACGGTGGGCATTCCGAAGGCCGCCATCACACCACACTAAGACGTCTGAGCAGGACCCTGAAGCCAGCATTTCACCTACTTAGGGTGCAAACTTAATGAGTTTGTGTCACTTAGTAAATCTGTGACTGCCTTCCTCAGTCACTGAGTGCCCTCAGGCAACCTCCTTCAGACATTTGTCCCTGCTTTCCCATCAATAAAATAAAGATCGAAGTACAGGTTTCCTGGGATTGTTATAGGAGGATTTGACAAACACATACTAGGGGAAGTGCCTAGGCTGTGCTTACTACGTAGCAAAGCCTTGATAAACCCGTCATTAACTTTATCATTATTATTGTTCTTGATAGGTTAGAAAGGGTACACGACATGGACTCCTACATAACTTGGATGCTGCCCTTCTGAACTGGCTAGTTCTGACACAACGGCCTTTAGACAATGCCGCAGAAACAAACCACCAGGGGCACCTGGGTGGCTCAGCTGGCTGGGCGACTGCCTTCGCTTGGGTCATGATCCCAGAGTCCTGGGATCGAGTCCCGCATCAGGCTCCCTGCTGGGTGGGGAGTCTGCTTCTCCCTCTGACCTTCCCCCTCTCATGCTCTCTCTCTCTCTCAAATAAATAAATATTTAAAACAAAAACAAACCACTAAATTTTCAGCTTTTAAAAAATCCGAGGGGCGCCTCGATGGCTCAGTGGGTTAAAGCCTCTGCCTTCGGCTCAGGTCATGGTCTCAGGGTCCTGGGATCAAGCCCCACATCGGGCTCTCTGCTCAGCAGGGAGCCTGCTTCCCCCCACCCCACCCCCGCCTGCCTCTCTGCCTACTTGTGATCTCTGTGTGTGTGTGTGTGTGTGTGTGTGAAATAAATAAAATCTTTTTTAAAAATATAAATAAATAAATAAATAAATAATCCGAGGTAATGTGAGAAACAGATCCTTCTCCCTCCCTCCCTGAGGTCACCCCACCCTAACCTGGGAGGGGATGGGAAAAGATAAGCTCAGAGAAGACCGGGAAGGGGGAGGACCGAAGTTGGATGAAGGGTCTTGAAGCGAAGAGGTTGGAAATGGAGTCAGTGTTGGAGGGTGCTCAAGTGAGGTGAAATTTAGGACTGTCTGATTGATGCTCACATTCATCATTTTAATTTTTCACCCCCACTCCCCACCACAGCATCAAAATGCCCCACTTTGTGAAAGGGGGAGAGAAGGAGGGAAAGAAAGAAGAAATCTGAACTGAGTGAAAATTTTTAAACCAACAAGACATTTGACTCAAAGAGTAAGTCACTATTCTGATTGAATCCCCTGGTCCTTCTCCACAAGTGGGACTCACAAGCAGGACTGGCAAGAAGGTTCTAGTAACTAGTTCAGCCTGCAGGATATAAAATGCCTGGTGAATTTTGCATTCCAAGGACAGGAGTTTTCCAAATTAAAATTTTAAGAGTGTATGAAAATAGTTCACCATTTACTTTTAGGATGAGGTAGTGTTTAGAATGTCAGCCTGAAAATCCAAACTAGCATTTTCAGGGATGCTGTCTATTCTGAGAGGGGGTAAAAAAAAAAAAAAAAAAAAAAAAAAAAAAAAAAAAAAAAACCAGCTTGTTGATTCTGTCCAGATCCCTGAGGTCTAGGACCCAGAAAGAGTGGGGTCTGAACAGCTTCTCCCACCAAAAAAACCAGCCAGAGGTCTCGAGGCTTTTAGGACGTACATTTCAAACGCCATGACTTAGATTGATTTTAATACTCTCGGCAATTCAGGAATAATCCTGTTGATCTGGGTTCCAGCCCCAGCCATACCACCTACGTGCTGGGACAACTCAAGCAAGTGATTTCACCTCTCCGAGCTTCTGTTCGCTCCCCCGGTTCTTCTGGACAAGCTTAACTTAGCACAGCCTTTCAGCTCTAACATGAACTCAGTCAAGCAGTATTCACGAAACACCTACTACATGCTGGACACCCTTCTAGACAGTGGGCCTACGGCAGGTTCCTGCCTTCGTGGGGCAGACATTCTAGCCCCAAAATCGTATGACTCCTAAGAGTCTGTGAAGACCACACCTGGGAGACACGGCAGGTGGTTCACAGGCTCTGAATCAAAGCTTGTGGGTGAGCAAGTCACTGCTGCCCACCAGTAAATAGGACAACAGAACTTCTTCCTTCAGACTTTTTATGTTCAGTTGCTGGAATGTGCAGGAAACTGAAGAACTCACGTGAGGTAGGCAGAATGAGTGCAGAGGAAGACAAAGCAGGGAAAGGAAGTGTGGTTCTACACGGAGGCCCCATGTTCCACCAGGCTCACGCTAAGATTGCACTTGGAAATACTGACTCCCTTTCAGTCACAGGGAAACTGAACACCATCACCAGACAGGGCTCGGGCCCGCCCAGCACTGGCCTGGCTGCTGCCTGAGGACACAGTCCTGGTTCCTCCTATGAGGACCTTGGGCAGATCGCAGCAGGGGAAGGACACGGGAGCCACAGAAATGGTAAGAGGCCACGGGTCATTGTGGTCCACACAAGCCCTCTCTCCCAACCCATGTGCAGCCCAGTGGCATTACTTCTCCCAGAGCTTTGGGGCCACTCTATGCCAGGGAAGAAAGGGGAAGTTGTATAAAGATGGGCTGCCCCATATTTCAGAACCCCATGTCGGGGAAGGGCAGGTTCTGATCCTGCTTGGGAACCAGGGAGAAGGCACTCGGGCAGTGGGGCATGTGCAAGAGTCCTGGGGGTGGGGGGGCTCCTTTTGAGTGTAGATTCCCAGCCCCATCCCACCCTCTTCGGGTTCGGTACATCAGGGTGGAGAGCAGGAGCCTGACTTTGCACTCTGCCATCCAGGGAGGCTGAAGAAAGCAGGCTCCTACCCACCCTCAGAGGCACGCTGCGAGGAGAGCAAAGAATTTGAGGTTCCAGAGAGGGGTGCAAAGTCCCTCACTAGCTGAACGATTTTGAGCATTGCCATTTCCTTTTATTCCTTTCAAAACCTCTGTCCATCTAGAAAATGAGGATAATGCAAATGAGTACCTGCTTCTTCGGACTGGCGGGAGGAACAAGCCAGGGGAGCGGAGGTACCCTCAAGCCTCAAGCCTGCCGAGCAGTAAGAATTCAGTAGGTTCCTTCTTGTTATTCCAGGGATGGCTTTTGTAAATGCCTCCCTCCACATCAGCTCCTTCCTGAATTGCAGCGCATCCCAGGGAGGATATGAACGATGCCAATACAGAAGGCAGGGCCCCCAAGGTCTACCTGTGCCGTGCACAACCAGCACCAATGCTGTGGTCTAAGAACACACTCGGCATGGATCCCGCCAACTCAGAACACGCTTGCTGATGTGCGAGCAACCAGGGGGAAGGGGGGGCGCATGTGGCAGGAGGGGCGGGGGGGGGGTCCTCCTGTCAGGGATCTGCTCTGGGAGGAGACCGTGGCACAGGACCAAAAGGATGGCAACAGAGGAGGAAGACGAAGAAGGTGAGCCATCTTCACCCCAGGGGATGTCCGGTATTGGCAGCTGTGTCCCCAGGCTTCAGAGTTATAAAGGAGGGGGGTCATGCGTGTGGGGGCTTAGTGGCTTGAAGGGAGACAGAGGGCCATGAAAAGGAAGAGGGTATGAAGAGTGAGAATGGGCACCTCATTGGGGTCTAAAACACACATGGAGTGACTCAAAAGGGGAAAAATAATTAACTCTAGGAACAAAGATCCACACACACCCCAAAATCCAGGAACGGTAGTAGAAAATGGGGTCCCTCACCCTGTCATCACCTACATGTGCATCAGAAGAACTCTCTTTTCCTAGCCAGGCCTCGGTCTTTCCTGTCCTGAAGCTGGCCCCTGGGCTCAGAAGACCCCCGCCCACCATATGTGAAAATAGGGTCACGGCACATGTGATTAGTTACACTTAGGGTGGGCCCTAACTGAACATGACTAGTATCCTTATGAAATGGGGAAGTTTGGATACAGAGGAGGGAGGCACAAGGGAGAATACCATAGGGAGATGAAGGTAGAGCTTAGGATGATGCTTCTAAAAGCCAGAATCCCCCTCCCAGCCCTCGGAAAGAAGCCACCCTGCAGACACCTTGACCCTGACCTCCAGCCTCCAGAACGGAGACAATACATTTCTGCTATGGAAACAACCCTCAGTGTGTATTTTGTTACAGCAACCCTAACAACCCAAAACGCTCACAGCCCTACTTGTCTTCACCACACGGATCATCAATGAGGAGAATCAGAAACTTCGAGAAAGTCACTATATTTACTTTTATCCAACAAAGTGGACCTCACGGGAGGAACTCAAAGATCTACTAGACATAGTCTAGTCTAGCGCACAGGTACGCAGATGCTTGTCCCTTAACAGTTTACAAAACACATCCACGTGTCTCCTCTCTCGTCCTCCCCTAACCTCGCGGTGAGGGAGGGGGTCAGTCCTGGGATCCCCCTTCTGCGGATGAGGATGGTGAGTTCTGGAGAGGCGGGGACTTGCCTTGGAGCGCTCGGCCACTAAGCGGCAGGGAAGCATGTGTGGTGAGGTCTTCCGAGTCTGGGAAAAATGTTTGGCGGGCTTGCTTTCTTTTCTGTCTTGCTGCCTCTCTGGCCGTCTTGGAGCCTCTTGCCTCTCACCTCTCTTGCAAGCAGAAGCCCCTGCACTGAGGCAATTGGAAAGAAGTTGCGAGTATCCAAGATCTGCTCCAGCCAAGCTTGGGAAGGCAAGAAGGGAGGCCGGCCAGGGCGAACAGAGACCAGCGCCCTCCACCCTCCTTTCTCACGGCTGCTGCTGCTGTCCCCACCAGCCTCCTGGCCCCCCACCACTGCTATCTCACAGGCAGGCCAGGTGCCTGGTAACGGTGCCACCCCGTGTTGTCAAAATAGCAAGCAGCTGGAAAGACTTCCAGAATCAAATCTCTGTGCCTCTCTGCATCCTTCTAAATGATTACAACTGTGGCAGCTCAACTTGCTAATGTGCTAAGGATTTTTTGGCAGGGCCAGGAGGCAGGGCTGGTGGTGTGGTAGCTGGGAGGGGCTTGCGGGCATCATCCTCCCGGCAAGTCAGTCCCCGGAAGGAGGCAAGGAGAACCAACCCAGAATCCTTCCCACGAAGTCACCCAGAGCCAGCCCAAGGTGCACTCTGGGATTCCTGGAGCGCGCTACTGGCCGGGTAGGCAGGGCTGGCCGGGTACAGAGGCCTTGAAGACCGAGGAAGGGAACCTCCGGGCGGTGAGGGACACAGCCCTCTAGAATGCAAGCTATGGGGACTACTTTTTCTGCTGACGCAGAGCAGTGTATAATGCTGTTCACGAGGCTGGGCAGCCAGGGCCTGGCCCTATCTCCGTTTGCGTCTGAGCTGGCAGGAGCAGGCCCAAGGTGACCAAACAAAGGACAGGACGTCAAATACCTAAAGGCAAGCAGGCAGGGGTGCCTGAGAGGAGTCTGGGGACAAGGGCATTCGGAACGTTCCAGAAGACTGGAATCAATAGGCTGGGATTGGAGGCGGAGACAGTGAGAATGTTCCTACAGGGTACCCCTGATTTCCCAGACACACTCACAGCATGAGCTTCTCCAGGGTACCCCTGTTCTGCAGGGGCTCTTTTGAAAATGGTTCAAAATGGGAGACCAGGAAGGGGAACAAACCCCCAAATCTGGAATCAAAATGAGGTCCTGGTGTTCCTTCATCCGTGATGGAGAGACCAGGGGTGTTGGGAGAGTGAAGAGGGGGAGGTTAGGAGCCAAAACTTAGCGCTGGGGAAGAAGTCTTTCTAGAGCCATCTGGTAACAGGAAATGGTGTGAGTGACAAAGCAGGCGTTGCTCAGGTGAGGGAGAGGTAAGGTCGTTGTGGGAACATATAAGCCAGCAAAACCCTGACAGGATTCACTCTGGAGGGGAAAGAATCCCGCTGATGGAAACTGCTGAGAGCGTGCAGCTTTTAAAGCCCTTCTAGCAAAAGGATCTTTGGAAGCTTTGCAAACCCTGACCACGCAACCCGTCAGCCACAGCCCAGCCCGCGGCGCTGAGCGTGTTTTTGCTAAATCAGAATGGACCCACTCCAAAATATCTAGTCCTGACCTCCGCCAGGCTCCAGATCCTTTCGGGTGCTGCTTTCCTCAGAAATTATGGTTTTTCCAGAGCAGAGGGGAGAATGGGGCTGGGGCCCCAGCAGGCCCACCAACACCCTCAGCCCCACAGCCCGCCCAGGGCTGACCCTGGGCAAGGCATTTCACCTTTACGAGTCTCCTTTTTTCATCTGCAGAAGTGGCAAGAAGGAAGCTGCCGGTGGAGAGTTGGTGGGAAGAGTAAGGGGATCCTGTATTCAGGGTGCCAAGCACAGAGAGGGGGAGGGGCAGCTCCCTGAGGGCTGGCCCCCTTCCTTCCCACCTTCCTCTCTGGGCCCTCCAGCTCCACCTTCACTGCGAGGAAGATGTTGATCAGTGGGAGCTCAAGTTAAAAGATGGGGAGACAAAGGCATGTTTATATAAAACGAATCGTGCGTTTAATAGAACCCCCTCCACTCCAGAACACAGGTCCCTGCCCCCCACCTCCACCAGCTGATAGTCTCTTAGCTGCTAAACTTCTTTTAACAGGGTCTTTATGTCGTACAACTCTAGGTGGGCACCACCTGTGTTCTATTTCCTGTGCCCTGAAGGGAGCCCTATTCGATAGACCAGCATGTGAAGGGTGCCTCCAGAGTCCGGCGAGGCTGCAGCCCTACTAAAGCCCTTCTTTACTGTCCTCACCTTCAGGAAGCCTTTTCCCAGGCTTCCCTTGCCTCTTCTTTCTTTGAATGCCAATGGCAGTTCATCTGTACTTCTCTTCTGGAACTCATCAAACTCTGCCTTTATCCTCCTGGGGGGGTTGTGTATGTGTATAATTCCAGCAGAGGCGGGATCTTCCCTTTTCTATTGCCGCAGCAACTAGCACAATGCTAGCTCATTCTGTGAGACCCGCGTTACCCTGATACCAAAACCAGTCAAAGACATCACTCCCCCCCCACAAAATTTTTTTTTTAATTTTAAAAACCTTAACCCTTACCTCACACCCTATAAAAAATTTACTCCCAATAGATCATACAGCTAAATGTAAGAGCTAAAACTACAAAACCTCTATAAGAACAACTGAAAGAAAATCATTATGAACTAGGTTAGGCCAAGTTTTTCTAGATAGGATACAGAGAGCTCAAACCATAAAACCAAAAATTGATATACTAGACTTGATCAAAATTTAAAATGTCTGCTCTTGGAAAGGCACTAATATGAAAATAAAAACACAAGCCACAGACTGGAAGAAAATATTTGCAAAACATACATCTGATAAAGGACATGTAGTCAAAATATATAAAGAACTCTTAAAACTCAATAATAAGAAGACAAATGACCCAATTTTTTTAATGGCTAAAAGCACTGAACAAACATTTCACAAAAGAAGTAATACGGATGGGCCAACACGCCTGTGAAAAAAAGGTTCAACATCATTAGTCATCAGGAAAATGCAATTAAAATCACAATGAGATACCACTAAACATCTATTATGATGGCAAAATTAAAAAGACTGACAATGCCAAGCACTGGCAAGAATATAGAATAACTGAAACTCTCATGCACTGCTGGTGGAAATGCAAAATGGTACACCCACTTTGGAAAACAGTTTGGCAGTGTCTTACAAAGTTAAACATACACTTCCGACCTAGCAGTCCTACTCCTAGGCACTTGCCCAAGAGAAAGGAAAACATAGGTCCACACAAAGATCTGTATACATGAATGTTCAGAGCAGCTTTATTCATAATGGCCAAAACCTGGAAACAACCCAAGTGTCCATCAAATGGTAAAAGAATAAGCAAGCTGAGATCTATCCATTCAGCGGAATGTACCCATACAGGCAACAACAGGAGTGAATCTTCAGTGTGTTGCACTCATGTCCTATCACTGCTCTAACAAATTACCACAAACTTAATGGCTTAAGGCGCCACAAAATTTAGCTTATCGTTCTGGAGATCCAGAAGTCCAAAATCAGTTTCACCAGGCTAACGTCAAGGTGCCAGCAGGATCGGTTTCTTCTGGAGGCTTCGAGGAGAAAACCTGTTTCCATATCTTTTTCAGTTTCTAGAGACCACCTGCCTTCCTTGGTTCCTGTCCCTTCCTCAAAGCCAAGTCTGCTTGAAGGAGTTGTTTGACCAAAGGCACAGAGGCATGGCAAGTTTGAACTTCTGAGCAGTTCCATATTTCCAGGGTGTATCATGTGACATTTCGAAGATAAGGAAACTGAGATTCGAAGAGATGGTCTCACCCCAGGTTTTGCACATGGTAAAAGCTACATTCTGAATCTAAATACAGCCTTTTTCGCACTACATGTGAGCCCTCAGACTTTGCCACCTTGACCTTAAAGACCTCCAGCCCTAGAGGCTGGATGGGCATCTTTCCCACGACTCAGAGGCCCTGCACGCCCTCCCCAAGCAGCCGGAGACAGTCCCTGCCTCTATATTCCTGTTCAGCAGCTCAGCCTCTGCAGGCGGCATGACCCTGGGTCTCCCCATCTCCCCACCCTGCGACCAGCCAATTCCACCCCAAGTTTGATGAAATTCCAACCTTAAGAAGATCGATATTGCATCCTGCTTTCTACTTGTCAGCACTCTTTCACTTGGGTCATTTTCTTTGGCCTTCCCCGTTGTGTGAGGCTAAGGGCACATATATTATTACCAAGCCCATTTAGCAGATAGGAAAGCTGATGTGCTGAAGGTGGGCGCAGGCTGCCCATATTCACACAGCAAGTGAAGCAAAACCAAGAGCAAAATCCTCTCCAGGCTTCCCTCTCCTCACACCACAAGGGCCTGTTACTTCAGAGAATAGAACTGAGACAAGACTCCGAAGTGAGCTGACCCTCACCTTCCTCATCTAAAAGATGGAAAATGGGGTAATATCTGCCCTACCTAGTACACCAGGAATAAGGGGGGGGGGAAGAAATAGTATGTAAAAGCACCTTGGAAACATTGACATGTACAAAATATAAGGAACTATTCTAATTATCCTCTCAAGGAAAGTCACAATTTTTCTCTAAAAGTTTCTTCTAATCCCTCTGAAAGCCAGGTTCTTCTCCTGCTTTCTTTATGTCCTGGCAAAGTACAGAAGTTCTAGCCAGCCTCTCAACATCAACCTCAAGCTTAATCTTTAATTCCTCCTTCCGGCTTCATTCTTTCTGAAGTCAAGAACTGGCCATTTCCCCAACCCCCACCCTATCCCATCCTCTCTGGCACCATTAGTCCCTCCCTAAACAAGAAATTGCCAGCACCCACTTTCAGTCCTCATGCCCCTGATTCTTCCCTATCAGAACCAAACTATACAATGCTAATATGACTCGGGACCCCAGAGTACCCCAGGGGCTGGCCAGCCAGCCTCTCTGGCTGGTTACCCACAAATGCTTCTCCCCAAGCTCCCTCCAAGTTCAAGTGGCCCCCTTTTCCCAAAAGCTCTACCATCTCACCCCTTTATGTCCCCACTAAGAACTCCCTTTCCCACTATTCACTTAGCTGGGAGAAGCGAGAGAGAAGAAAATCAAATTGGGCCCTCAACTCTTAAACCCAAACCTATTCTAAGTGAATCAAAAAACTGAGGAGAAAAATAGAGAAAAAAAAAAAAAGAATCCAGCAGATTACACAGATGAATATCCACAGGACAGCTGAATTAGGAGGATGAAATTTCTAAGCTAAATAACAACAGGATAAATCAGAGGGAAACAAAAAGGAATACAGTAGACCCTTGAGCAATTCAGGGCTTGGTATGCTGACTATTATCCTGCTGTTGACCTGAAGGAAGCCTTACTAACAACATAAAAAGTTAATTAACACATATTTTGTATGTCATATGTATTACATACTATATTCTTACAAAAAGTTAGCTAGAGAAAGTGTTATAAAGAAATTCACAAAAGGGGCGCCTGGGTGGCTCAGTGGGTTAAAGCCTCTGCTTTCGGCTCGGGTCATGATCCCAGGGTCCTGGGATCGAGCCCCACATCGGGCTCTCTGCTCCGCGGAGAGCCTGCTTCCTCCTCTCTCTCCCTGCCTGCCTCTCTGCCTACTTGTGATCTCTGTCTGTCAAATAAATAAATAAAATCTTAAAAAAAAAAAAAAACCACAACACTGTTAAGAACACAAATAGGCAAACCACAACCAAAAGTGTTAATAGTACATATATATGACAAATGACCTATATCCAGAATCTATTAAAAAACCCTAGCAACTCAGTAATAAGAAGACAATCCCCTTTTCAATTGGGCAAAGATTTGAACAGACTTTTCACAAACACAGAAGTAGTCAAGAAGCACATGAAAATATGCTCAATATCATTAGTCATCAGGAAAATGCACATTAGAACTACAATGAGGGGCCTCTAGGTGGCTCAGTGGGTTAAGCCTCTGCCTTCCGCTCAGGTCATGATCTCAAGATCCTGGTATCAAGCCCCGCATCAGGCTCTCTGCTCAGCAGGGAGCCTGCTTCCCCCTCTCTCTCCGCCTGCCTACTTATCATCTCTCTCTGTCAAATAAATAAAATCTATAAAAAAAAAAAAACCTACACTGATATACCACTCACACCCACTAAAATAGCTAAAATTGAAAAGATTAATAATATCAAATGCTGGTAAAAATATGTAGCAACCAAAATGTTCATACATTGTCGATGGAAATGTAAAGGGCCAACCACTTCAGGAAAGAGTATGGCAGTTGCTTATAAAAAACAAAACAAAACAAAATGTGCTTGCCATATGACTGAGCAGTTTCATTTCTAAGCAACTACCCAAGAGAAATGAGGGGAAAAATGTGTCCATAAAAGAACGTATACACAAATGCTCATGGCAGCTTCATTCATAATAGCCAAAAACTGGCAGCAACGCAAATGTCCATCAGCTGGTGAATGGATAAAAATTGTGGTATATTCATATGATGGCATATGCTCAGCAATAAAGAGGAAAAAAAATACTTCTATATACAATAGCATGGATAAATTTTTTTTAAGTATATATGATATGATTCTATTTACATGAAATTTTAGAAGGAGCAAAACCAATCTATAGTGACAAAAGGCAGATCAATGGTTGCCTGGGACCAGAAATGGAATGAGCTACAGAGAGACATGGGGAAATTTAAGAGGACAAGAGAAATATTCTACTGTGGTTGTGGTTACATGAGTGTATACATCTGTTAAAACTCATAGAACTATATACCTAAAAATGAGTGCACATGAATATATGTAAATTATGCCACAGTAAAGTTGGTTTAAAAAAGAACTTTTTAAAAGTCAAACCACAATCTGGTGGGAGTGCCTGGTTGGCTCTGTGGGTTAAGCCTCTGCCTTCGGCTCAGGTCATGATCTCAGGGTCCTGGGATTGAGCCCCACATCGGGCTCTCTGCTCAGCAGGGAGCCTGCTTCCCCCCTCTCTGCCTGCCTCTCTGCCTACTTGTGATCTCTGTCTGTCAAATAAATAAATAAAATCTTAGGAGAAAAAAAAAACACAATCTGGTGAAAACATTTGCTACAATATAACAGATACAACAAATCAATATCCTTAATATATAAAGTGCACACACAAACAAATATAAAAAGCATTAAGACGTTAATAGATTAGAGGCCAAAGGATACAAATAAGCCACAAAAGAGGAAATAAGTGGGCGCCTGGGTGGCTCAGTGGGTTAAGTCTCTGCCTTCGGCTCAGGTCATGATCTCAGGGTCCTGGGATCGAGTCCCGCATCTGGCTCTCTGCTCGGTGGGGAGTCTGCTTCCTCCTCTCTCTCTCTGCCTGCCTCTCTGCCTACTTGTGATCTCTCTCTGTCAAATAAATAAATAACAATACAAAATATATATATATACACATATATATATATATATATAAAAGAGGAAATAAGAATAGCTTACAAGCAAATAAAAAAATCAATGAAACACCATACTCCACATACCAAATTAGCGAAAATTTTTGTTTGTTTTAGTAATAAAGCTAGTAGGGCAAGATGGGTACTCTTCTGGCAAAAATATAAATTGATACATTTCTGGAACACAATTTGGCAATACAGATTCAGAGCCTTAGCGATTTCCAGATTATTTGACTCACTTTTAGAAACCAACACTAAAGAATAATCAAAGATGAGTTATCAACATTAGAGATCTACATGTAAAAATTTTCATTACTGACTTAGAACAAGCCATTGGGCTGAGTAAATATGCATACAGCAAAATAATGAAATACCAAATATTTGTTGATGATGGGGACTTAACAGATATATTTTTTTAAAGATTTTATTTATTTATTTGACAGATAGAGATCACAAGTTGGCAGAGAGACAGGCAGAGAGAGAGAGGAGGAAGCAGGCTCCCCGCTGAGCAGAGAGCCCGATACGGGGGCCCGATCCCATGACCCTGGGATCATGACCTGAGCCAAAGGCAGAGGCCCAACCCACTGAGCCACCCAGGTGCCCCTTAACAAATATTTCTCAATTGTACTCAATTAATATACTATATGAGAACTTTAAAGAGTGAGATGTATAGATGACCTACACTGATGGGCAGAGAAACATATATAAATTTTTTTTCATTCAGCAAAGATTGGAAGTCACCTAACTGTCCGTCAAAAGAGGTGAAGTTAAATAAATCATGGTGGGGCGCCTGGGTGGCTCAGTCAAGTTGAACATCCTACTCCTGGTTTCAGCTCAGGTCATGATCTCATAGATCATGGGATCGAACACCACGTGGAGCCCCCCAGTAGGGCTCCACACTCACTTCTGCTTGAAGATTATTTCCCTCTGCCCCTCCCCCCTTGTACACGCTCACTCTTTCTTTCTCTCAAATAAATAAATCTTAAAATAAATCATGGTAAAGCCACCCAAGGAAATACTACGCATCTGTTAAAAATAAGAGAGACATAGAGCTGTTGATAGGGAATAATTTCAAGATTTATCATTAAATTTAAAAAGCAAGTTGCAGAATAGGGCGTTTGGAACACACCTATCTGGAGGCGGGGGAAGAAGGATAGATAAAAAATTTATGTTCACAGACATTTCTACAAAGATAGAAGGGAAAAAACAAAACAGTAGTTGGCTCTGGATTGGAGAACTAGGGTGTAAGGATGGGGAATAGGGATAGGAGGGAGGCTTAGATTTATTTTTCTCTTCTGGTTTACTCTGCTATAATTTTTGAATTTTTTATTATATAGAGACCTTTTTCAAAAAAGAAAAAACACACTCACAGTTTTTTTAAAAGAAGGAAGGGGAGTGTTATGGATTGAATTGTTTCCCCCAAAATGCATACGTTGATGACTTCCCAACCCCCAGCATCTCATGTCTCACAATGTGATCTTAGTTGGAAATAGGGTCACTGCAGCTGTAATTAGTTAAGATGAGGTAATTAGGATGGGCTCTAGTCCAATACGTCTGGTGTTCTTATAAAAAGAGGAAATTCGGAGACAGGCACACACACAGAGAGAACACCATGTGAAGACGAAGGCAGAAATGGAGGTGATGTCTCTAATAGCCAAGGGGCCCCAAAGCCTGCCAGCAAACCACCAGAAGCTAAGAGAGCTCTCCCTCACAGCCCTCACAACCCTGCCAACACCTTGATCTTGGACTTCTGGCCTTCAGAACTGTGAGGCAATAAATTTTTGTTGCTTAGGACACTCAGTGTGTGGTACTGTACCACAGCCACCCGAGCAGACTAATAGAGGGATGAATAGTAACATGAAATCAAACCAAAAAAAATAATAAGGTTCACAAAGATCAAACCAGCCATCCTAGAAACAAAGATCACTAGCATCTTCTCCCATAACCAATCCATCACGTAACCCCACTCCCACCCCCACAGCTCTGGAGTAAATGTTTTTCTCCCTCTCTTGTGCGCCTTCTCTCTCTCTCTCAATCTCTCTTACACACACACACACACACACACACACACACACACACACTTAATTTTAAAAAGTAAAACAACAGAGGCATCTGACCTTATTACAATCCCGTACATCAATAGTGCACCACCCATCTAGGGGAAAGAGACCATTGCCCAAAGAATAGTGTTGAATTAAAGATCCTGGAAGAAAAGAATATACCAGAAAATCCCCTGGTATCTCTAGTTTGTCTATGGAATGGAAATGATCCATTCTGTCAGTGCCCAAGACATCTTCAAAAAGGAAGCTCTAGTTTTCCCAACAATACCGTCGTTCTATCGGCACTCAGCGATTTAAGGGGCACTCAACTGTTGTGAGGCTCTCCCAGAGCAGAAGCACTTTATCAGGACTCTGTGCCACCTGGGTGCAGTGCACCGCACCTCCAGGGCAGGCTCCGGATTCCCACCAAGACCTCACCAAAGTTCCCAGCAGCCCTTGCTCCCATCAGGCTAGACTCCTCTCCAGAGGCCTTTCTTGTCCTCATCCCTATTTCTGCCAGAAAGCAAAACAGAAGTACAAAATCTTGGTCATAAAAAAACAAATAAGCTCAGGGGGTGGAGGTAGAGGGAGGGGTTATAGGGAAGGTTTTAAGCTCCTAAGACCCTTTAGCTGAGGTTTCAAAATGGCAGCTAGTTAAACTCCATTTGGTCTAAATCTGCTCACCCAAACTCCCCACCCCGTTCCCCAAAGAGTGTCCATAATTACTAGCACAGCCACCTGCAGACATGGAATCTGGCTCTCCCTTCTTTCAAATACAAGGGAAGTGGGACCACAAAGACTAGCTCCCAGTGCCAGAGAAGAGGCCTGAAGGGGGGAAAGAAGGAAAGAAGGAAGACCTTCACGGCGGCATGCAAGGACATGGTGGGCTCACCCCATCCCATATCTCAGCTATTATGCATTCCCAACTGGCTTGGCCAACATCCAGAGAGACTCCAGGCTGGTGAGTCTGTGAATGTGAGGCAGAGATAAGCGACGCAGAGAGGGGGAGCTCAGCCACGGTTATAGATGGGCTGTAGTGCTGCCGTAGCGAGGAGCCAAGGGACTCTTCCATTTCCAAGACATTTCTGCACTCAGTCCTCTCCCCAGGATTAAGAATTCTCCTTCTTGGCTGCCTCTCTCTCCCTGGAATGGAACTAAACAGCTTGAGAACATGAAAAATCAGGGGGCTTGGGTATGAGTTTTTAATGTGTTAAAATCATGTTGACCCTGGATACTGATTTGCAATAAAATGAGAGTAGGAAGCTCCTTTCTGCTCTCTGGAAGGGGCCCATCTCTGGCCCCGCCCTCAGCCAGGGGTTGGGGGTAGGTTCCGGGGGCTCAGAAAAGGTGGGCTTCCTTCCAGGAGGAGTCTGGACCTCTGGGGAAGGATGGACACACTTGGAAAACAGATATGGGAGGAAGGAACAGATATGGGAGGAGAGGGAAGAGCATGAGCAAAGCCTCGGGAGGCATGTAGCTCTTGTCTTGGCGGTGAGGACCACGTAGGGGGAAGGGGCGTAGAAAAGTCTCAAGGAAACTGAGGGATCTGGTGCTAGGAGCTTATCCCCCCTCACCAACTCCAGGCCATCTCTGAGTGTGTCCTCTGTACCCTCCGAAGAGCAAAATCTGGCAACACGGGGCCCCACAAAGTCTGGAGGAAAGGAATGTCTGCCCCAAGCCTTGCCCCAGGGTCAGACGCCTGGAAAAAATTCCTGGGATTATTTGGTGTTGTCTAAGATGGATTTGGAGCCACCCTGGCTGATGAGAGATGTGGCTTTGGATGGGGGCTGCCAGGACTGGTCTGTGGCAAGCTGAGGACAATTTCATGTCTCATGACTTTTGCCCCAGGTGTTCACCAATGTGATCTACCTTTCATCCTTCCTCTCTCTTCCCTGTCCATTGAAACCCTTCAAAACCTTCTCCTTCCCCAAAGTTCCCCTGACCTCGCTTTCAAAATTAAGCCACTGTCCTTTATGGACTCTGGCGAATGCTGGGAACTTGGGGTGGGGGGAGAGCTCTAGAAAGTCATCTCAGCAGAGCAGATATAGTCCTGGATGGGGGAGCATCTGCTGAAGGTCGTGAGAAAAGCCTGTCCTTCAGACAGGATCGATAAATGCAGATTACTCGAGAAGCTGGTGTGTCCTGGAACTGCTCTGCTCTGGGGGGAGACTAGGAGTGTGGGAAGAGACAGGGGGTAGGTTAGGAACAGTCACTTAACCCAGGTCTCTTTCAACTCCTAAATTATAGAATTCTAATCTGAAACTCCCCTGCCAACAACTTGAAAAAGTTGTCTGAGACCAGGGACATTTGGAGACAAAGTTGAGCAGTGAGTTAAATAACAAACCAAAGAGAAATCCTGAAGTCAAAACAAGGGATAAATTTTCCTTATCTCTCTAAGACATGCATCAAAGCAGCTAGCTGCTGTCTGCCCAGCCTGGGAAGATGATCATGGTTTTTACTGGCCTGTAAACAATAGAACCAGCCTTTGTAATAAAGTTGAACCAATTAATCCTTTGGGCTTCCTCCCCGCAGCCTGCTGACTCCCCGCTGCCCCTGCTCTGAGATCAGGCCACCTCCAGGGGTCTGGAAGTGGAGGGATCCAACCCAGAGACTCGAAGTCTCTGAGAGCTCAGGTGGTTTGCAGAGGAGAGTCAAACCTGAGGGAGACACAGATGGCTCCCAGAAGGAGTGTCCACGAAAACTGCCTCTAACCTGATCTGGGTAAAAGGAAGAAGACGCCTTCCAGAAAATAGGAAAAACAACAGACATGCCGCCCTAGAGAACTGGCACCAGAGGGAAATTTTTTCCTACTTGGTGAGCCCATTCACTCACTCATTTGGCAAACATTCATGTACTCCTACTGCAGGGCAAGACACCTGTACAGGGTATAAAAGTATACAATGAAAATACCTCCCTTCAACGGAATTGTATACAGTCTGAGAAATGGTGTTGGAAATAAGGTATATCCACAGATATAGATAATAAAAGTTAATACAGTGGCATTTGCAAACAGCAACACGAGTCCAGATCTTTCATTTCTTTGCTTCTTTCTTTGATGTACCATGGCCAGTCTGGGTGACTGGGGCAGATAATATTGGAAAAACAAAACAACAACAAAAAAAAACAAACCAGGGAATCAGGAAGAGGAGAAAGAAAAATGGGACCAAAAAGAAAAAGGAAACCAAGCTCCTCCTTCCTGCCCCTGCTCTGAGTTCAGCCCTAATTCCAGGAAAGCAAAGGACCGATTGTCACTAGCAGTCTCCAGGCAGGTCCAGGCCACTGAGTCATGATTCAAGGCATGGCTCCTGTACCAACAAGGCACATTTTTGCTGAATTGCACAAAATTCTGGCCATCTGGAGTTTTCTATATGATATACCAATTCCCAGTACCTGACAACCACGTGCCTTTACTCTTAGCAATACCACATCCGTATGTATAAGCGTGCATGCTAACAGTGATATAATGGAGGAAATTTGAAGGTTTTTTCCCTCCGTGGTTCAAAAGTTAGCATCCTCGGGGCGCCTGGGTGGCTCAGTGGGCTAAAGCCTCTGCCTTCGGCTCAGGTCATGATCCCGGGGTCCTGGGATTGAGCCCCGCATCAGGTTCTCTGCTCAGTGGGGAGCCTGCTTTCGCCTCTCTCTCTGCCTGCCTCTATGCCTACTTGTGATCTCTCTGTCAAATAAATAAATAAAATCTAAAAAAAAAAAAAAAAGTTAGCATCCTCTCCCTTTGGAAACAATGACAAATCCACGTGCTGCATGCATGTAGCCTCTCATTTTTCAGTTCCTCAATAATCACTACTTTATGTTCATGCCACCAGCAACCTTAGGTGGTAAACAAAGGAAAAACATTTTCATCTCTGCTTTCAATTTTCCTCCTTTATCCATTTGTTTTCTACTCAAGAATGGTTGGACAGCAGCCATGTGCCATGACCATGCTGGGTATGAAGTATTCTAGACATAACAAGACAAAGGCAAGACCTGTCTTCAACGGGGGTCACAGCCCAGCGTGGGAGAGAGCCGAGGAAACGTGGTCCGCCTCCAGGACCTGGAGCAGCTTCTGGAGGAAATGATGGAGACAAACCTTTAAAGGTAACTGTGATTTTGCCAGGTGGAAAAGAGGGGAAAGAGATTCCAGGGAGATGGGTCAGCGATTTGTGCTCAGAGAAGAATAAGCTGCCTGCCGCGTCCAGACCGTGGGGTGAGTGGCGGTGAAGGGCAAAGGATGAGAAAGGAAACAGAAGAGGTTGGCTGGGCCCAGACCACAGAGCCAAGAAAGCCTTGCCAAGGAGTTTGGATTTTATCCCATGGGCAATGAGGAAACCACTAAGGGTTTTAAGCAGAGGCAGGTGACATGATCAGATTTATGTTTTAGCAAGATTATTCCGGCTGCTGGGCGGAGAATGCACTGGAATCGGAAGAGAATGGCCAGACTCAAGAGACATTTCCAAAATGGAATCCACAGGACTGGGTGCCCCACTGGAGATAGGAAGGAAAGGAGGTGTCAATGCTCTGGCTTGAGGTGCCCTCATCTAAGCCAGGAAACCAATAAGAAAGCAAGAGGTGCAGAAATTAAGTGCCTTCTCTAAGGTCCCACAAATTAGTGGATGGCAGGCTGAAGCCAGTAACCTAAAATTCTTTCCAGTAGAAACCCCTTGGTTTTGCCATCAACTTGTGACTAAACTGAGCCCTCGATTGCCAGGATCTTTCCTCATTCCCTCCTTGTTTAATGCACATACGCTTTTTGTCCTAGAAGATTATAAACTCATCAAGGCAAAATTTCTTTTGACTTCTCATGGGCCTGGCACGTAGGAGGCGCTAAGTGGTCAACAAACATTTGTTATTAAACCCCCGAGAGCCCAAGGGCACCCTAGGCATTGTTCTTACGTGCAACTCAAACCACTTTCTTTTGTCAATCCTCAACAAACAGTATTTGTAAAACATGATTCACATATCAAGGAACTGTTTGTAAATTTACAATTTACAACTGTAAATTGTAAATCGATGTTTATAAAACATCAATTCCTAGAAGTTTGGATTTCATAGTCCAGGAAATTTGTAACAACAATAAAAATTAGATGGATCAACAAAATCTTGCCAATTTTTTTGTTTTGCCAAATAAGGACAATCTAGCTACTACTTTGTTTCTTAAAAGAAAAAAAAAAAAAAAACAGTACATATCCCCGAAATCAGAATAATATAAGATTAAGAACAATCCTGCAAATTAAACCAGGGTTCCTCAACCTTAGCATTATTGACAACTGAGGCTGCTAAGTCTTTGCTATGGGAACGAAGGGGGACAAGGGGGCTGTCCTGTGCACAGAGGGGAACCTAGCTGCAGCTCAGGCCACTACTCATTACACACCAATAGCGCCTCCCAAGTTGTGACCACCAAAAAATGTCTCCAGGCATTGCCAAACATCCCCTGGTGGCAAAATCATCTCAGTTGAGAGCCACTGAATTAAATAAATCCTTATTAAAAACCTAGCTCTATTGTCCTTAGCTTGTAGACCAGTGAAAACTTTAGCATCTGTCCATAAACCAAAGGCACAGAGGCTAAGAGGGTAGGATTGAAAATCAGACTTGAACTCAAACCCCACTTCTTCCTCCTTCCCATTGCCTGACCCTGAGCAAGTGACTTCTCTAAACCTCCCGCTCCTCCCCTACTGAAGGAAGACAGCATCTACCTTGTCGGAGGGGTTGACAGGATTCGATGGAATAGATGTAACCCACTTAACCACATGTCTGGCGCATGATTCTCGGGAGAGGAAGTGTGACCGTTATTGGTACTATTTCCAGTGCTTCTAAACACACAGCACATTAACAATGGCTACCCAGATTGAAGACTTTCTGGGTAAAGGGACCTTGCACATAACATAGTAGGTCTGCAATAAACATTTACTGAATGAATACACCAGCCCTAATCACCCAGCTCCCACCAGCTCCTTTCTTCAACTCCGCCACATCTAAGTCCTTTCCTCTTTTATGAGAACTTTCTCAAACCCAATCCGTGGGGATTAAATGATAAAAGAAGCCTGGCCAGTCCAGGACCTCTGCAGGGGGGCCCTGTGGGTGGGAACCTTGTGGACCAGTCTAGCGCACAGTATCAATGCGCCACCCACTCTCTGGACTTCAAATGACACTGACCCCACCAGTGAGCGTGCACCACCACCCACACCACCCACCACCACCCACCATCACCCATATCACCGCATCTTCAGGTGGCTGCTGTCCTCCCTAGATATTTAACCTGGAGGTAGGCCAGGGACAGGAAAAGGAGATGGCAATGTCCTTGAACAAAAAAGTAGCTATAAAAGGGCGTGGGAAGCAAGGCAAACAACAAATTAAACAAGCAGACAACCTCAAAGGAAAGGAGCTGGGGAGGCTCCAACCAAGGGGTCAGAGTTTCCGCAGCTTCCTCCGTCCCCACCAAGCCCACCTCCTGCCTCCGCAGGCAGAAAGGGCACTGGTGGTTCTTACAAGGGGAGATTGTCAAAAAGCAGAAACTGTCAAAGCCCAGCCAGCGATCAATTCTGGAGTTGGCCTCACAAGTGCGATGAGTATCTGTGGCAATTTCCCCCCGAGGACTGAATTTTTCTGCCTGTCACAGTGTCATAGGGTTTGAGCACAGGAAGGGGACTTAAAGAGCAGGGAATCCAAACTTTTATTCTACAGATGGGGAAACTGAGGCTCACCACGAGAAAAGAACATGCTTGGAACCAGCCAAGGGTTGTTCTGGCAGAGCTGAGCCAAGAGCTCAGAGCTTCAGCTCTGGCACTCAGCTTTGCCAGGAGCTTAGACCCTTCCCCAGAAGAGATGGTGTTTTGTGAACTAAATCCCCCTCTTCCTGAAAAAATAGATGATCACAGGGGCGCCTGGGTGGCTCAGTGGGTTAAGCCTCTGCCTTTGGCTCAGGTCATGATCTCAGGGTCCTGGAATCGAGCCCCGCATCAGGCTCTCTGCTCAGCGGGGAGCCTGCTTCCTCCTCTCTCTCTGCCTGCCTCTCTGCCTACTTGTGATCTCTCTCTGCCAAATAAATAAAATCTTTAAAAAAAAAAAATAGATGATCACATCTGCAGCTTCAGATGAAGGAAGGATTAATAAATTCTCAGAAGGAGCCAGAGCCATTGATCTAGTCCCACAGCTTCTCTTTCAGTTTGGAAACTGTGAGAGAATAAAGTTCTATCCACAGGGGAATCCGGCAACTAACTTCTCTGCCCCATCAGGCATTGTCTGTCTTCTTCAGACTATGTGACACTATGACCAAAATGCAAAGAGGACAGTAAGACCGTTTCGGGGAAGTGGGGGAGGGGGTGCACACATGTGCATAAAGGGGAGGAAAAAGGGGACGGTGAGGTGGAAAACTACTAGGAAATGGCAAATCTGAGCAAAGAGGACAGTGATGCTCACTGTACTCTTCCTGTAGCTTTCCAGAAGACTTGAAATTTTTCTAAGTAAAAAATTTGAGGGAGAGTAAGAAAGCACTAAAGAGTAATCCAAACTAAATTTAATTGTTTTTAAAAATATTTGGAAAGGGGTGCCACACTGGCTCAGTCAGTTGGACATCTGACTCTTGGTTTCAGTTCAAGTCATGATCTCAGGGTCCTGGGACTGGGCTTCGAGTTAAGCTCGTGCTCAGTGGGGAATCTGTTTGGGATTCTCTCTCTCCCTCTCTCCCTCTGCCTCTCCCCCTGCTCACACTCTTTCTCTAAAAATAAATAAATCTAAAAACAAAATTTAAAAACAAAAATAAAAACAAAAAAATAAAAATAAATAAGTCTAATAAACAATTTTTTAAATAAAAATATTTGGAAAGGACCAGGAATCATTCTCTCAGTTTCACTGAGTTTCTTTATCTAAGGACTAACATCTTCAAAACAAGAAGATGCCGCAGAGGTTAGAGGTATAGCTCTCCAAACAAACACGTGATGCTCGTGTTCATACTAGTCAGTAGCTATGGCAACCTTGGAATCCCAATCTGATTTCAAATATTTTGTGCCCTTAGCTCCCAAAATATGCATATACTTGTCACATCATGTATCTTGGTGTTGTTGATTCAGAAAGTTAACTAAAGTAACAACAGGCTATGGATAGATGGGGCAGATGTCAGAATTTTTCCCAAAAAGTCCACTCCCTTTGCAATACAGGTGGTTCATAAATAAAGTTTAACTTCTATTCAGTTTGGAAATCCTTTCACATAAATAAATTACTAAATCAAAATCTACATCCAAGCTACAGTCACCATGTTGGCTCTCCACAGTCGTGTTTAACTGGGGCCATACTGGATCCGTAATCCAGCCCTGAAAAATCTATCCTTGCCCACAGAGGAAAAATTCATTGGAGATGTGAGGGAACACAAGCCATCCAAGAAACATGAAAGCACTCCTTATGGCTAAAATTAGGGCTGAGGAGAGAATGAGCTGGGGAATATGGGGTTGGAGAGATAGGTAGAGGTCAGATCCAAGAGGGCCTGTACATTCCACAAAGGAGTAAGAAGTTTATCTTACAAGTAACAAGGCACCCCTTTAAGATGGGAGGAATATAACTGGGTCATTCTGGCAGAGGATGGATAGACGGAAGTAACTCAAAACTAGGGGATCTAGTTGGAATGACAAAGACCTGAACTAAGGCAATCGGCATGGAGTGAACAACTGAAGACAAGTTAAAGAGAGCTACTAAAGAGAGCCGATGCGCATTACATACAGGAAGAGGGAGGGCAGATGTGCCCTAGAGAAAGAGAAAGGAGTCAAAGGTGACTTCCAGCTTTTCTGACCTGGTAGATGATCCTGCCAGTCATCCAGACGGGGAACCCAGGAGAAGGTTTGGCAGAGGAATGTAGTAGGTTTGGGATATGTTGACATTCCAGGTGGATAAGTAAATATGGAGCTCCAGAGAGAACTCCAAGCTGGATATATGCATTTGGAAGTAATCAACATATATATAGTAGTAGACGCCATGGGTGCAGAGGAGCTCAACAGGGAAGGAACCGAGAGCAAAATAAGAATGGGTTCAAGAACTGAAGCTCTGGGGGAGAAAACTGTTAAGGGTGGGCAACAAAGAGATTCCCCCAAGAACACCAGGGAGTGGCCTAAGAGGCAGAGACCTCAGGCTGCTTTTAAGTGGCCCATTATACCCCTCCATCTCCACAGACTGGTCGGACCACGTTAGAGTAGAGGAAGGAACAATGATGCATTAAAACAAACTCACTTCTTAACAGCAAAAAAAACGAATGACCCAATGAAAACACGGGCAAAGGATCTGAATAGACATTTCTCCAAAGAAAGTATGCAAATGGTTGAAAATCACGGGAAAAGATGCTCAGCATCATTAACCATTAGAGAAATGCAAATCAAAGCTGCGAGACACCACTTCACACCCACTAGGATGGCTAGAATCAGAGAGGCAGAGAGTCACAAGTGTCAGCAAGGAAGTGGGGAGACAGGACCCTCACACTTTGCTGGTGAGAATGTAAATCAGCGCAGCCACTGTGGAAACTGATGGCGGTGTCGCAAAAAATTGAACATACAGTTATCATCTGACCCAGCAGTTTCAACGCTAGGTATACAGTCAAAAAAACTAGAAGCATATGTCCACCCAAAGACTTGTATTTGAATGCTTCCTCGGAATAGCCAAAAAGTGGAAAAGAACGCAAATGTCCATCAGCTGATGAATGGATAAATAAAATGTGGTATACCACATAATGGAATGTTATTCTGCCATTTTTTAGGAGACAGTATCGATATATATGCTATAATAATGTTAGACACTGAAAACATACTAAGTTGAAGAATCCAGACACAGAAGGCCACAAATATTGTGTGATTCCATTTATATGACAAATTCAAAGTAGGGCAGTCCAGAGAGACTGAAAGCAGACTGGTGGGTTCCAGGCGCTGGAAACAGCGGGAAATAAGGAGTGGCCCATTATACCCCTCCATCTTAAGCTCTTGCACTTAATGGGTGCAAGATTTCTTTTTGGGGTGACAAAAGGTCCAGAATTAGGTAGTAGTGATGGTTGCTCAATATTTAGATTTACTAAAACCACTGGATCATACGTTTTTAACCTAAAAACCAAGGAATCATGCACAGTTAAAATGGTGAACTTTTTGTTGTGTGAATCCTATCTCAATAAAAGATTCAAATAATTAGCTCACTCTACAAAGTTACCCATAGCCGAGAGCTGCTGGGTAAGGGATTTCTCCAGCTTGTCCAGATGTTCTGCGTAAAGAAGACAAAATTCCAGATACTCTAACCAAAGAAGTCCAAGAGCATTTCCCAAAAGGCTTTAACTACCAGTCCATAGGCTAGGCGCGAGCAGCCCTGCTGGAGAGTAGAGACGGTGCGTTCAGCCTCATGACAGCTACACCTGTGTTGGTGGGGCTGGCGCACCCACTTCTAAGATTTCAAAATCTAAGGGTGCCAGGGAGACAAAGAAACAACCATGATTTGACCTCCAAGAAACAGCATCCAGGCAGGACCGTTGTAGTCATCCCACAATAACAGGAAAGGAGAAATGATTTCTGGGCATGGAATATCACCAAAGCCCCAGCATAGCAGTCCCCCAGTTCATGTCCTTTAATCAACCCTTTGACACCTACAAGCTTTGCAGTGTGTTTGAGATGACCTCCCGAGACCACATTCCAAGCTGTCCCAGAGGGTCAGCCCTCACCATATACAGACAGCTGCTTTATCCACAAGGTGCCCTAGGAAGGTGCTCCAAATCGCTCTGGGCTTTAGGCACAAGTGATTTTGAAATTAGCACAGCTTCAATGGTTTATACCCAGCTCAGCACAGTCTGCTACAGAAGCCAAGGCCCAAAGAAGCAAGGAAGGGACGGGAGGCGGAACGTGTGTGCGTGTGTCAGGGGAGCTCCATGCCTCTGTGCAGGAGAACTTGAGGACTGAGCTCCGGGCTTCCACAAAACTTCCTGATGACAATTTCACCCCTCGACCTGTGCTTCCCTCTGTTTTTGTTCCCCCTCTCTAGCCAAATTCCAGAGGCAACCCTCGGAATTTATAATAATAAAGTAACAGAAGCAAACACTTCAAGGCGGTACACCACCACCCCCAGAGAGACTGTCCGAGCGGGGAGGCGGGTTGAGAGCGAAGCAATGGGATAAGCAACCCCTCCTCCCGGCCTCCCTGCTCCTGTCTACTCCGATGGGAAAAGGAACACAATGAAACTAGGCCTTCCCTTGGGGTTCTGACCACCCCGTGCAGAGACTACGATTACCCTGCAGTTGCTATGCCTACTGTGATGTCATTCCTTTATCATCCCATTTGGGTGGATTTTTTTTTTCCCCTGTTCTCTAAAGGATACCCTACGATCCAGTGCCTGGAAGCCCACTGGGAACTGCAGCCCTCATCCTATCTAGACCCAGGTAAACCACGGTCTGGGGACCTCAGGAGACTCTGTAGTCCCAATGGGAAAAGGGAAGAGTTAGGAGCAGTTTGTAGGATACAAGAAAGCTCTCCCAGACTGCTCCATCTATCCCTATATTTAAGCAGAATCAAGCAGGGCACAGATTTAACATTCTCCTCAAAATTGCAAACAGAAGAGGGATGTATAATTAGGTCCTATCAGTTTTATTTAATTGGTCAGAAAGAGATCTTTTTTTTTTAATTTATTTATTTGAGAGAGAGAGCAAGCAACTACAAGGGGGGGGGGGAGTGGAAGAGGGAGAGAGAGAATCCCAATTCCAAACAGACTCCCCACCACAGAGCCCAATGCACAACCCCAAGACCCTGAGATCATGACCTGAGCCAAAATCAAGAGTCGACACTCAACCCACTGAGCCACCCAGCACCCCGGAGATCAATTTTTAAGTAAAATAAATGCAAAGAGGATTAAAGATAGAGGAAAAGGTGTCCAAGTCCCACACTTTATCATGCATAGAGGAATGCAGACTGAGCCTCACGGCTGAGAACAAACTATCTGGTCGTTCAAGGCCTCTTTCTTTTCAGTGGCGCGAAATCCTTTGAATGAGCTCAGTCTGCAATCTGTGGACAGGAGTGAAAGTGTGGACCACAGCCCGCTGCATGCTCTCTCCTCATTCTGTCTTGCATGCGCCCCCCGCCCCCACCCGCCCCCGGGACCCAAGGTGCTTCCTCTGACAGTGAAGGAAGACAGTAGGCCGTGGTTCCAGCCGCCACACCAGGGGACCAGCAGCCTCAGATAGAGGGCAGGAGGGCCCAGGAAAGGCCACCCTGGTGGCCACCTCACCCTCTGCAGCCACGTTCACCGCAGCCCTGCTCCGGGAAGTCACCAGTGCCGCTGTGGATGAGACCCAGCTCCCTGTAGAAAACAGTGGTCCTGCCGCACTGGGAACACCCAGACTTGTTCTGTAAAAATGGCGCTGACCATTGGTGTTGGCAGCACTGTTGTCTGGAGCCACAACCTAACACGCAGAACCAGCCTTGCCTTTCTAAACAGACAGCACGCTTCTTATCGTTTAACAAAATGTATTCTAGATCACCTATTCTTTTAATCATAAGCAAGAGAAAAATCCGACCCCTATTTGGTGAATGAGGAAAGCAAAGCCAAGGAGAGAGAAGGGGGTCACAGGTGACATGGACTTGCAGATCTGAGATTTTTATCTTAAATACTCACTTTAGGGCAACCTTGGTGACAGCGCAAGTACTCAGCACTTTGGATTGGAGTCACACTCCCAGGCCACCAACAAGCCACGACTGTTTGCTCTTTTGTGTTTAGCAGGGCTGGGAAGGGGGGAGGGGGGAGGTTGCAAGGAGAGGTGGGAGAGCGATCCCCATAAAACCCAAGCACTTACTCCCAAAGTGGCTGTTGAGATGGGCCAGGGACCAAAAGTCAGATGTGATCAAACTGTCCTCCTTTTTTAACAAGCCAGTATGTCTCTCACCTGTCCTGAGGCGGGTGTCCACGTGCCCTACTTTTCCATGAAGCCCTCCCTGCCCCCTCGAGGACAGAGGCCCGAACAGGCTGCTCTCCCTCACCCAGGTAAGAAGCTCTGCCATCCAAAACCAGGCCAACGAGAACACGCAGGAAACACCATCCCTAGATGGTGGCGTGGTCAGTTTAACAGCAAAACCTACACATTAGGACCCTGTGAGAGAGGACCTCACAGAAATCTCTATGTAGAGCAAAGCAGGCCAGCCCCAAGCACCCCCACTAAACCCTGAGCTGTGAGGAGATCTAAAATGCAGAAGTTCTGGAATCAGACGGACCTGGGCTTGCACCTCTGCACCACTCACTCACTACGTGGCCTTGAGGTGCTCACTCCTCAGCTTTCCTTATCGTGAAACAGAGATAAAAATGTCTAACTTCTAGAAAGTACGAAAATGCCGGCACACGGAAGCACAGCAGGGTGGTAGTTACAATCACTGGTTTACCGAATGCAGCCTCATGCCCGTGCTCAGACACCCACACATTTTCCCATTCCAATTCCGACCAATGTCCTTCGCTTACAGCATAACGACCTGAGGGTAAAGCCATCAGCCACAGAACTGAGCTCGCGCCCTTGCCAAGCGAACTGACCCATATAGGGCTCACAGCCTTGTTCTTACTGGAACAACTCGTTTGCCTTTCAAATGTATGCATGTATTTTTATGCATTTCCTTATGCATATGTATACATATATATGCATATATATAATTTATTCAGATGACATTTTATCACATGCTACTTTGCTATACCTTGTTCTCCCACAGCAGCACTCCCAGCCTCAGCCCTGCTTTCCCCAGGTAACCCATGTTAACATGTTAGTTTGTGTCCATCCACACTTTTCCCCAGACTCATGTAATTTCAGGCACACACACACACACACTAACTGTGGTTTTGGGGAGGATGGTTATTGTTCGTTTAAAATAATGGAATCGCATATACGCTCTTCTCCCTCTTATTTATTCTGATACACTTTGCCAAAATCCTTCTAACAGCTCTGTAACGATCCAAGGTATGAAGGTAGCGTAGCTTCGGGGCCATTTCCCTACTGATGTAGGTACTCACTGAGTTTCCACTCTTAGCCACTACAAACAAACCAGCGATCAGTTCCTTATACGTCCTCACCGAAGACCACTTTCTAACCAGATAAAATGCCAAGCTCTGGGAGGTGAAGGTCACCCATCAAAAGGACCTCAGGATGAGCTCCTGACATAGCCACACATCCTTAAAACTCCTCTTAGAAAAGACTCCCCTGTTCCTAGAAGGGCAAATCCCAGGCACACGCCTGGCTTCCAACCACCCATTCTTCCAGGATCCTATAGTGTCAAGTCAACTCTGTGCGTCTTAATTTTCTCATCTATAAAATAAAAGAATAACTTTCTGGTGCTGCAGGACTTGAGTGTTTTGTGAGTGATTTTTATGAGGAAGCAGTGTGTGAAATAATATTTTTGCTGTTATTCTCTGGGATGTGGTTTCTAGCTTGTCGTCTGGGGGTCAAGGGAGGGACGACCAGCCAAAATGAACATATTCAATTAAAGTCCCTCTAGGACTGTAGGACTCAGAGGTCCCTATTTATAAGGTGTCTGGGGCTGGACAGGAAGCCTTTCTGTCTCTCTGCACCACAAATCACCTTGCCCCATGGTTGTCTACCACTGAAAGTCAGGACTAGACCAGGGGACTTTTGACTCTCCATTGGCCCAGCTTTGTCAAATGCCAAAGAAGGGCACCTGCAACTGAAGTTATGAGTGGACTGATCCATCAAGCAAGTTCCAGAAAATCCGTAATCTCACTAGTGTTTGATTTTCCCTCAAAATTTCCCCAAGCTCTAAATTTCATTCACTAAAAGGTATAAGGAGGTGTAAGGAGGGTGGGAGAGGACTCCCCCCCACCCCAGGGGATGTGATCAGTATTTTCTATTCTTGAAAATAAAGCAGACATTTTAGTGGGGGAGACAAATCTTAAACCTTCCATTTTAGGTAGCAGGTCTAAAAGTCAAGAGCCTCCTCCTCCAAAAAAGGCAGTTACAGCAACTTGAGTGAATTTGCCTGGTTACCATACGGTTCATGCACATGAGAGGGGAGAAATAGGAACGACAAAATCAACAGAATCAGTTCAGTGATATTCTGCTTTAAAACTCAAATTAAATCTGAATATGGAATAATTTTCTTCATCAAAATCAGGCAGATGACTGGCACCCCTACTCTGGAAGAGTATTTGGCAAGCACTTACAGAATTGACACCCACCCTGTGACCCAGCCAGTCCACCCTTGGGTAGGTGCATGTCATCCCCAAAAGACGTGCCACCATGTTCCTGGTAGTGAGATTCCCAGAAGTCTCCAACCAGAAACTGCCACAAGCCCATCCAGAGTAGAATGGCAAAAAAAATCACAGTCTAGTCACACGGTGGCATACTATACAGCACTAAGTATGAACAACCTATGACTACAGTCAACCCTATGAATGACTCTCATAATGTTGAAGGGGGAAATCCAGACACGGAGTGAAAATTCTAAAAGATTCCATCTGATGGGGTTAGAGCCAGGATGATCTCCCTTGGCAGAGTTCGGTAAGGAGTGAGATAGTAACTGGAAGAGCCACAGCTGGGTTTCCACCCTGTTGTTTTTTAATCTGGGTGTTGAGGACACAGATAAGTTCAGCTTGTCAAAATATACTGAGCCGGGGGGACGCCTGGGTGGCTCAGTCGGTTAAGCGGCTGCCTTCGGCTCAGGTCATGATCCTGGCATCCTGGGATCGAGTCCCACATCGGGCTCCTTGCTCGGCAGGGAGCCTGCTTCTCCCTCTGCCTCTGCCTGCCACTCTGTCTGCCTGTGCTCGCTCGCTCTCTCTCCCTCTCTCTGACAAATAAATAAATTTTAAAAAATCCTAATTTATGGGGTGCCTGGGTGGCTCAGTGGGTTAAGCCTCTGCCTTCGGCTCAGGTCATGGTCTCGGGGTCCTGGGATCGAGCCCCGCATCAGGCTCTCTGCTCGGTGGGGAGCCTGCTTCCCCCTCTCTCTCTCTGCCTGCCTCTCTGCCTACTTGTGATCTCTCTCTGTTAAATAAATAAATAAAACCTTAAAAAAAAAATGTACTGAGCCAGACGCATGAGCTCCTTTCTGTGTGTATGCTGTATTTCAATACTTAAAACTTTAAAGAAAAAGTCAATGAATGAAAATAAAGTGGTTACGAATAAAATCATTAGGTAGACAAGGCTCCTGGAGCCAGACTGTATCTGGCATGCTTCATGCCCAGGAGCTCTCCTGTTGATGCAAATACCAGACCCAGTGGCTGAGAGAACAGGAAGGGCATTCTGTGAGGAGAGCTGGAAGGGGAACAGAGAGTCCAGCACTTTCTTTGGGAAACAGCAGCTTCCCCAAACCTGGTTGGACAGCCTCCACCCAGGTTATCAATCCAAGGCGCTATCTATTACAGATGGACCCGTGTCTGCTTCAAAAATACTTGAGGTTGTTTTTTGGGGTTTCTTGCCTTAAATAAAAAGTTTGGAGGGGGGGCGCCTGGGTGGCTCAGTGGGTTAAAGCCTCTGCTTTTGGCTCAGGTCATGATCCCAGGGTCCTGGGATCGAGCCCCACATAGGGCTCTCTGCTCCGCAGAGAACCTGCTTCCTCCTCTCTCTCCCTGCCTGCCTCTCTGCCTACTTGTAATCTCTGTCTGTCAAATAAATAAATAAAATCTTATAAAAATAAAAAAAATTTTTTTTAATTTTTTAAAAAGTTTGGAGGGGTGCCTGGGTGCCTCAGTCAGTTAAGTAGCTGCCTTCAGCTTAAGTCATAATCTCAGGGTCCTGGGATTGAGCCCCATATCGGGCTCCTTCCTCAGTGGGGAGCCTGTTTCTCCCACTCCCTCTGCCCTTCTCCCTGCTTGTGTTCTCACTCTCTCTCTCACTCTCTCTCTCTCTGTTAATACATAAATACAATTTTTTTTGAAGTTTGGAATGAGGGAAAAGGTATAGTTATTTCATGTGGAAATCAAATGTATTTTCACAGACAAGAGACTAGAGAGAAAATTTGATCAATGGTAACTAAGCAGAAGCCAGGGTTGGAAAGAATTCTCTATAAGTCTCTAGCACTATCTAGACATGGGGTTTCCACTCGGCTCAACAGCATTATCTATAACAACAGCTAACCCTTATGCATGTTTGTATGTGAGGCATTGTTGTAAGAACTCACATGTGTTAACTCATTCGGTCCCCACCTATGAGGTAGGGATTGATAACCTCCCCACTTTACAGACTACTCCGGAGGCCCAGAGAGGTTAAGAAGCTTGCCAAAGTCACACAGCTACTAAGTGACAGAAGGAGGCAGTCTGGTGAAGTCTGTGTTCTTAGCCATTCTACCATATTGCTGCCCAATAGGCATTTATTAAGAACCTACTCTGCACTGGGCTCTATGCTGGGTAAGAGACAGACTGAGAGCACGAGTCCGAGGGTGCCGGGGTGCATCCTTGCAGCGACAAGGATCATGTGGGCATCCCCACGTCTAATTTCAGAATGAAAAGTTGGAAAACTGTCTCCAAACATCTGGATATTACGTTTTCAATGACTCAAAAAGCAGTGCCCCTTTTCTCACTGATACTATTATCAGTAAATTTTAAGAATCAACATTCCTTGATGCCCCATCCACCCCTGGGTCATGAGACTCCATAAGGCTCTCTTTGGGTTGATGAAGGGGCAAAGATGACCCGTAAATACATTTGTTGATTTTTCCTGGATTACCCTCTTGTGTAAGAAGGGTTGTTCACCCCTGCTCGAGCACGCCTGCATACAGAGTCCCTCAGAGCAGCAGAGGCACCCCCCACAGGTGCCCAGGTGATTAAAAACTGAAGAAATTCAAAGCAGGATTATAACATGTATGGCACATTTGAAAGGCTCACACTCTATAAATGCACATTTTTCACATGCACGCACACAAACCCAAATACAATGTAAAATTCTTATGCTCTCAAGGGGAAACAGGGTGGCTCAGTAGGTTAGGCCTGCGACTGTTGCTTTTGGCTCAGGTCATGATCTCAGGGTCATGAGGTCAAGCCCCACTTCGGGCTCCACATTCAATGGGGAGTCTGCTAGAGATTCTCTCTCTTTCTCTCTCTCCCCGTCTGCCCCTGACCCTCACCCCACTCTCTCACACTCTCTCTCTTAAATTAATAAATAACTCTCTTTAAAAAATTATTTTGTTCTCAAGAGAATTACAGGATCTACTCTACTTAATATTAAATCATAGCACCTATGGATGGTGTGGTCTAGGCACAGAGTATATACATCTGATGCCCTGGGAGGGACATTCCTGAAACTACAAGTGTCATCTCACACAGAGACAGCATCCCAGTTTCATCTGGGGCCTGCAGGACTGGAGACCCTGGTGAATCAGGTCTCACTATTGTCCCCACCCCCTTGATAAGATTTCATTAAGGGAAAGAGAATAAAAGATTGTTCCCAGTGGGTAAGGAAGAGTGAAGGTCCAGTTGGGAACTGATGAGAGAGAAGATACGAGGTTCACAGAGCTGGAGAAAATGTGGGTGAAAACCCAAGCGCATGACCATCTACAGACCCAGGCTAGCCAGATATAGGATCTTCATGACACCAAGAAGTCAAAACCAGGAGGTCAGCCAAGGTTACGAGAGGCAGGCAGGAGGGATACAACCACCTTCCTACTTGCCCGTGAGCTAACTCCTATCCAGTCCTTCAGATGCCCCACTCTCAGCCCTGGCCCACCTCTGCCGGCCTCTCCAACAGGCACAGGTGTGGTCCTAAACACACGTTGAGTCTTCCAACATGTGCTCCCTCCTGTATGTCCACCCCATTGCCTGGGAGGCCATTAGATGCTTTTAGGGTGTCAAAAATGGTACCCATTGTGAGACAGCATCCAATGCTACTTTTCTCCAGAGTAGTGTGTGGTCTGATTCCCTCATCTGGGATTAAAAAGGGTATAAAACCTCCTTAAACCTCTGAAAATGAGACAGTGCAGAAAACTGGTAGAAAATCATCTTCCAGTGTCCGTTTATTTTTCTGCTAAGATCTACCAAGTTGTGAGTTGCCAAGGAAAGTTAAGTCTCTTGTTCTGAAGCTAGGAAGGTTCTCTTTCCACATGACATCTGCAGGAGATGGAAAACATGACACCTTCTGCATATCATAGAACACCAGCTCCCAGTAAGAGGACACCCCAACTCCTGCCAGTGTAGCACCCAGCAGGGGAGGCTTTTCCACTTTTCTCCTCTTGTTGGGGGGGCCCTAAACAGGCCACCAGGGGCTTCCCCAAGGGCAAAGATTTCCCCAGCTCCTGTGAGGCCTCACTGTTCACTATCCCTTTTATTTAGCTACATAAGAAATTTTTAAAATAATTTCTCAAGCTCTTTACCTGGAGACACACCCAATAAAGAAGGGCTCTTACTTTTCCCACAGAGGCTTAAAGACCATGTATTAAATTCACAGGCTCCTACTCAAGCAATAGAAAGCTGACCTTGAAATATCCTCTCTAAATTCATCCCCTAGGTCCAGTCCAGGCAAACATAAATTGACTCTATTTTTTCAAAACACTGATCCCATCAGATGGCCTTGTTTTTTTCATTAACATTTCTCTGGGATGAGATGGGCCAAGGGTTCAAGGCCCAGTGCTTGCATGCAGAGAGACAAGGCCTATGGGAAGCTACAAAACCGAAGGAGGTGGCCAATCCATGAGCAATTCCCCAGATCCTGAGTCATTGACTTTCTTGACACATCCCACCCTCTTAGCAGTAATAGCTTACACTTGCTGAGCATTGGCTCTGGACCAGACCATACATATCCTAAAAGCACCATACAGGTTGACTTATTTAATTCTTATACCAACCCTGTGGTAAGTGATAGAACTGGGATTTGAACCCAAACGTCTGATTCCAAATCCCAAGCTCCCATGAGGGCCACAACATATTTCTGGACTCAAGAATTACAGCTGGTGCTATTGAGCATTTTTCTGTTAGAGTATTCCTTTACTTCCCTATCTTCCTGAATCATAAACTGCCAGCTTCCCTCCAGTATTCATTCTCCCTTCTTTCTTCTTATAATAACCTCCAAGTTTTGCATAGGCACTCAGCCATCTGCTCTAGACTATATTTCCCAACATCCCTTGCAGCTAGCTGTGGTCATATGACCAAGCTCCAACCATTGGGATGGGAGTGGATGCTTCTTAATTATTAGCTCCTTGCCTTGGATTTCATCACCTACTTCCCATGTCCTAAAACACAGACTTAGAGATACAAAATAGCAAGAAACCTGGGTCCATGAATGAGTTCATGGACGTACCTTGCCAGCTTGGTGTGCCTGCCCTAGGGCTTACACAAGACAGAAATAAACCTCTGTCTTAGTTAGCTGTTCTATTTGGAGATCTGTGTTATACCAGCTTACCCTACATGTTAGACTTAGTACCTTCAGGGCCAACCCTTCTCTTTCTCTAGTCTGTATCACCAAAACCCTTTCTTAATGCTTGGAACATAGTTGTTACTCAGCAAATATTTGTTAGATGAATGAAAACACTATTATATAAACCAGGTGGTACTGGGGCCAAACAGATCAAACTACCTAACCTCTGGAGATGACCCTTATCCAGGTAAGTACAATGTCTCCTGCTTTTCTGGCAAACAGGAGCTCAGGCCAAAGAGCTTATGTCTAGGGAAGCACTCGCAGTAGGGGAGGAGTCAAATTTTACTGCATCTATTGTTGACTCTCTGCTGAGATGAAGGATTCTGTGCTTAACCACAAGGTAGCTGAGGTTATTGCTTGTCTCACAATAACAATGAGCGCAATTGGAGCACTTACTTTGTGCCAGGTCCTGTACTAAGCACTTCACAAATATTAAGGCACTTGTGTTCACTCAATCCTCATAACAACCCTACAAGGTAGGAACTGCTGTTATCCCCACATGAGCAAAGTGGGCTCAAAAAGAAGCTAACTTGCCCCAGCCGCATGGCTACTAAATGAAAAAGGTCAGATTCAAACCCAAGTTGAATGAGCCCTAAACTTATTCCCTGCTCACCCAGCATGCTACACTGCCTCTTCATGTAAGACAGACTTATATTCCCAACTATGATTACAAGTTTGGGAGGCTGGACTGAGTTTTGTGTCTCTCTGAAGAGATGCACAATGAATAGAGCTTCCCGTGTGGCCAGGACTCTTTTCTGCTGGGCGTGGTTGGCGAGGGGCTGCACACACCCACCAGGCTAGAGCAGGGGAGAGGGCAAACTACCTCAGCCTCACAGGCCACCCAGCTCCTTCTTGCTCTTGCTCTCTCCCGGGCCGCCCTTGCTGCCCATACCACTGCCACTCACGGCCTCTGCCCCCTCCCTCAGCCTGCCTCCCCTGGATTTGCCCTCCCACCTGCCTCCATGCACAGTTCTTGCCTGGCCTTGCAACTGTGCTGAGGCCAATACACCTGGATCCAGATCTGCCTGTCTAGCCTGGTAATGGTATGGTCCAAGTTTCCCTTCCCACCTCCACCCCAACTTTGTCCTCATAATCTCCATCTACAACAGTTCCTTCCTCCTCATCCCATAAGCACAGCAAAGTAGAGTTGGTCCCCAGTAGAATTGGTAAGGAGATACCAAGCAGGCTTTATCCCAGAGGTTGCAAATCTAGGGCTTACAGGTCAAACATGGCCCCCAAGTATGTTTTGTTTGGCTGCACTATGCTTTTCAAAAAGTGAATTCATCACATCAAAAGTCTTTAGAGTTTGCAGATAAATTCTTTTCAAGCCTCTCTTGAAAAGTCAGGTGTGAGCAATGCTGGGCTTGCCTTCCCATGTGATAAGCTGGAGTTGAACTTGGACATCTCACTGGATGGGCATGACCTTCCAGCTGACCACCATCTTCTCCACTCCTTATTCTGCTTTTCCCATCCAGACATCCCTTCACTCACTCACACGCCAAGCCTGGCCACCGTAGGCACCGGAGTTCACAATGCCTAATATGGTGATGAGCACACTGCGAACAGGAGAAGAGAAATTACTCTTCCAGTTCTCCAAATTACATTCATCCACAAACCCATGGCTGGTTCTCATTAGCCAATACTGATCAACCCCCTGGGTGACCCATGCCCTATCCAGAGCATCACAGAGGTTCAAATACAGCCAGCCCACTGCCCCTGCTTCTGCCTAGTCCCTACCCTCTTCCACACTGCTGCTCCAAACACCTGGGTGTACCAGAGAAAGGCACTTGCTTTTTGCAATGCACACAACACCAGCATCTCTTTTCCTGTGTGCCTTGATCATCTGATGATTCTCCTCTCACCCTAAGACTAAATTTTCTCAAATCTGTTGTCCAGATTACACACCCTGAACCTGCGAAGAGGTGAGCTTTCTATAAAGTAATCCCTTCTGGGCCTGAATCCTGGCAACGGGTATGTGCATGTGTGTGTACATGTCTGTGCTCCCTATCCCTTCACTAACCTTGCAGACAGGTGAGAAGTCAGCTTGTGCCCTGGTCAGTGAACCAGACAGTGTCTTTCTCACTGCCCCCATCAAAAAGGGCTGCCGCTGCTGACATTCACCTTGATGAGATGAAGCCTTGGGGTTGCCAGATACTGGATTTTGCAAGAAACCAGGAATATCATTTAGAAAAGTGAAACACTGGTGTCTCTTTATAAGCCCAGTGCTGAAAACAAGCCCCCAAGTGCTTGAGACACTTCCTGAGGCTCCGACGCTGGGGGACTGATAGGAATGGCAGGATCTGAAGGCTCCCCTTGAAATTCCCCACTGGAACAGTCAACGGCAGGTCCTCCATCCCCTGCCATGTCCTGACACCCATCTGAGGACACAGAAAAGGACCCTAGTGTGCTTGGCTGGCTTTGCCCTCCAGCCTTGTCCTCCTTGATGACAAAACTACAAAGATGTCTTTGACTTCCATTGTTTTAATTCCCTGTTTGGTCTTTCCTTAAAACAAACCTTTTTTTTGTTTTTCTTTTTCTCAACCATCTTCTCCCTGGGACCCTCAGGTCCTTAACTCACACTGCATTATCTAGATCTTCCCAATAAGTAGATTGCAGCTTCCATTTCTTTGATTAAACAACTCTAACAAAGAAGTCACTGATACGAAAATGCTTATCATCAAACAGGTAACATCCTTTTCCTCCCCAAACCACACGCAATTACCATATAAATGGCCCGGCGAAGGCGCTTCTTTGAGACATGGCAGAGTCCAACTACACTTACACAGCTTTTACAAAGAGAAAGAGAGAACAATTTCTAAATGGCGCAGTGTCACAGAAAACCACAAACTAACTTCCCCAGGGACGATCATAATGAGGCAAATACTCCAAGTGAAAACCATGTGATGTACAACGTCCACGGGAGGGTCTGTGCCTCCTCTTCGGAAAGTCGCCCTTCTACTGTGGGCCACGAGCAGGTGACAGATATGCCCCAGAAAGGCATCCAATGAGAGGCAGGCTCGCGCTGCGTCCCGATTGGCCAGGCCTGGCACCAGCTGGAACCGAGGCCAGCTTTGAGGACAGTAGAGAGACTTGATAGGATTCTCTCTTCAAAGCACAGAGCAAACATCAATTAATCCTCAAAAGACGCTTTCAAGGAGAACATTATCCCTTTTGAGCATGGGAAAGCTAAGAGGTGCGCCAGGTAGTTGAAGGGAGGGCAGGGGAGAAAACAGCGCTGGGCTCCGAGCCCCAGATCCGGTTCTCCAGAGAGAGTCAAGTTGCAGGAGAAGAATTGACCCACAGAACTGGGGCAAAAGAGGCAACAGAGATGCTGCTGCTTTGGAGGGAAGGTTCTCCTCAAGGCTCCCACTGCTCCATCCGAGACAGGATACAGGTGAAAACACAGCGGGAGACCTATGTGTGCACCAGACCAGGAACCCAACCACAGTTCACATGATGGGACCTCTTTCAGCCTAATGACCATTAAGTCCGTGGGAGAAGGAAAAACGGAAATCTGGATCCAATTTGTCCTACAGAGCCTGTTTTGGTAATCCCACCTGCCCCACTTCTTGAGAAGGGGAGAAGGGACTTGTGTGTGTAAATCAAGGGGACGCCCTGCCTGGCGGGTCTTTCCATCTTAAGCGAACCCATCCACAGCTTCCTACAGCTCACACTCTAAGGGACACCCCTGTCACTGTGGTTGACAACAAATGTCACACATTCTCACATTACGCATTTATTCGACCTTTAATATCTTGCTCTGAGATTCCTGGAGAAATTGTATGCCACTGATCAAATGTTATAAAAACACCCCAAGATCTCTTCTCCACACACAGGCAGTGTTACTACCTTATACCCTGATCTCTATGGTCAGCCCGCACTTCATTAAAAAACTTAGATTAACTTTCGTGGCCACACACGACATGCTGTTTGCCTAAAGAGAACCTAGGCAATGTGTAAATTATAGGCTGATTGGAGATTTTAAGTATTTGTCGAAAGGATTTTCCTCAAGGGTCTGAATGAGTTTTCTCTCAATTTACCATAGTCAAAGAAATAAAGGAAATTACCCTACAACTGACTTTTTCTTTTTTTAATTCAAATACCCAACAACTATCCTAACATAGCTCTGTGTGTGTGTGTGTGTGTGTGTGTGTGTGTGTTTTCAGAATCATAGGAAAATATCTGGAAATATACACCAAAAAGTTGTCCTTAACAGTGGGGAACAAAATGGGGAGTCAGGGAAGAAGTCTTTCTTTTTCTTTTTCTTTTTATTCCCTTCTCTTTTGTCTTGTTTTACGTCCTTTTCTTCTATGCATTTTTTACAGTCAGCGTGTTACTTTCTAAATGTTTAAAATTATAAAATGAAAAAGCCATTCTAAGATCCTTTAGCTCTCCCCCATGTGGCATTTTGATCCGATGCCTGTACAAAATAAGTCAGTAGGTTTTGGAAATATCTCACCATCTTTTACCCAAAAAAGTTACAAACTTTCATTTCATCCAGAATGCACTAAACTAAGAAAGGACAATAAATTGAAATCCACCTCACAGAGGAGTCTGAAGCTGTCTCAAACGGACATTAAGTCAGAAACACAGTTCCAAGACCAGGGGAATGACTCAGGGTTCTTGACCTGACTGGCTTAAGGATAACCTGAGAAACGGGGCTGAAAAGCTCTGTCCTTCTGCATTCATGGGACACAGCTCCTGCTCCAGCTCCCCTATCACCACCAACGGTCAGAACACACAAACTCACAAAATCAGCCAATAGGCTAGAATCCCTCCAAATCTGAAGACCATCTTCTTCTCTTAAAGAACAGACTTTTCAAGTGACACCAACCTCTTCCATGACTTCATGTTTATTGAGAGAATATTTCCATTGGAAGCTTGAGAAACAGAGAGCTAACCTCAAAGGACCCTTACCAGCTGCAAAGTAATTTAAAAAGAAGTCAAAAAACAAAGAAACAAACAAAAACAAAAAAACAGTGTTGGTGTGATGATGTCAATAGGAAAATCCAGTTCATTTACAGGATGTTCACTTACAGCTGCTTTTTGCCTGAATAAAGCTAGATAGAGCTGTTATCAGCCAATCAGTGACTGGGGATTTGAAGTGAAGGACAATGCACATTCTGGGTCTCTCGGACTGCACGATCAAGCTGGCAATTCCAGCCCAACCCTGAAATCAAAGCTCGCTGACAGTCACAGAAGTCCTGCCGCTAATCAGTTCCCGTTCACACTCCACTCCTCACAAACCTTAAAGTCACCAGCGGGAACCCGAATTTGCAACAAACCAGGATGCGTTCCTTCTGGGGTATGGATGTCCTTGCAATTCCACTTTTTCTTCTCCTTTCCGAGACTCGCTTAGAAAAGAGGGAAGCAGGCTAAGAAAACCCTCCCCTTTAATATTAATAAGAATTCTGCAGTCTCCAGATGATCAGAGCTCAGGCTACACAGGACTTGAAAGAACCACTGGGACTTTGATATGGAATATGAAAAAGTAACAGGCGGGAGGGGCGGGGACACCAAACTGGGAGACCCCGGGCCCAGCTTCTGCCAGCTCCAGTACCGACTCACCAGTGATGGTTGCTCTGACTTATGAAACGAAGACGATGTATACTTACTTCTCCACCTTTTTATCTGTGAGATGAATGAAGTGAACTTCCAATGGTTTATCTGCCATGACCAAAAATAATAATAATAGCACGAATGCCAGAAGTAGGAAATGAGCCCACCCTTTGCCTTCTTTCTAAAAAGACTTCCACACGTCATTTCCTCATCACCCCTGGTGAAACAACAGGTCCTTATTATTAGCCCTGTTTGACAGAAGAAGCAACTGAGGCACAGTCTGGGGAGCTGACCAAGGCAGCATGGTTTATAGAAAAAGCATAGGTCAGTTCAACACGTTGAAGTGCGTTCCAGTGATACTGGCCTGTAGGAGGACCTCTCTAGGTGGTGCCTGCAGGACTCGGCCATCTGGGAGACACAAAACTCGGGCCTCCTCCAGATCAGCCTAGAACCTTCTCCTCGGGCTCATCCTGCTTCTGCACAGCTTAGCTCACAGGGAGCCTTGGATCTAAGACACTCTCAGAGTCCCGCTGGCCAAGGCATAGGTGGGGAAGGCAAGTGTCCCAAATGTCCATGTGGTCCAGAGCACACATGCACCACCCCAAGTCCCTGGCCGAAGAGAGAAGACAGCACCAAGGACTGAGCACCAAGGACTGAGCCCCTGGGTGCTGCTGGCAGGGACTTCATACCTCAGAAGGTTTTAATGGCTGTTAAGACATGAGTGATCAGCAGGAAAACCGTGATGCCTGTACTCAGGTGTAATTTCTGTTCTTAGGCAGGGAACGTCAGGTAACTTATGTTCTAGAATCTAGATCACCCGCTGCTCTCCAAGAGCTGGGTGAGTTGAAATGAAAGACAGAAACAAGTGTGTCATGAGTGTCTTCTATGGCCTGGCCTGTTCTCTGGGTCTTCACATAGCTCGTCTCGATGGGATGGCTTCAGGCATGGCAAGATTCCTCCTAACGTTCTCCACCTATGGCGTGGGGAGAGGATGTCTACGCTTCCTCCAACCCCGACACATCACCAGTGACCACCACACCCCCATTCCACTACTCAGATCCTCTTCCGAGCTCTCTGGCCCCACAGAACCCTTCCCCACTGGACTCCCCCTCTCTGAGGCAGGAGAGGATCTTTCCCTCTTCTCTTATCACTCCTGTTACAGCCATCAGAACACACACACACACACACACACACATCCCAGAACACCTGCAATTTACCCAAGAATCCATGAGGCAACTTCAGGAGAGCCAAGAGGGTTGAAGAAAGAGGAGGAAGAAGGTCACAGTGGCAGCCTGGCACTTCCAGCCCGCTTTGTGAAGGCCCCCCAACTCTGCAGGTGGCTAGGGAGGAAAGCTGCATTTGAGAAATGCAGGAGGCTGGGTCAGACCCATGTGGAGCCTGGATCCTACGCCCTGGGGGATCATATTCTTAAAAGAGCACACATTTGGACGGGGAAGAAGACACCAGGCCCAGGCTTAAAAGCATAACTGTTTTTTCCCCTACCTGGCTGCCCCCCTTTTTCCAGCCGTGACTTAGAGCAAATGGTTAAGCCAACCCCAACCCAGAAGTGTGAATAACATATGCAACCCACTCGCAGGCCTCCCACATTGGGGGGGGGGGGGGCCACACCGGGCCACACAGATGGCCCTCGCACGTGCACAGGCCACAGCCCTTCTGTCAGGGGCTGAAATTTCAGAGCAGCCTCCATGCCTCCCAGGAACCATGCAAGAGAAAGTGGGGCTCCCCAAGAGAGGTACGAAATGTGGGGTGAAGACTTATGAGCAGACAGGGAAGTGCCAGCCATCCTGGGGCAGACACCAGCAGTCGGAGTGATTTGTTGGCCCTTTTTTTTCAGGAGTTCATTTGCTTCCAGCAGATTCCATTAGCGACCTGACGGACCCAGGGCCTGGAGGAAGGCCCTGGAAGGGCTGCTAACTCAGCAGACTGGAGGCCAGACATCTTGCACCCAGCCCTTTGCCCGGGATTTCTATTTGAAGAGCTTACAATAATTATTTGCAAAGCTCTCATTAAGGCAGCACGGCTGAACTACGTATAGACAGAAGACACGTGAACCTTGACCCCTCAACGGAAACAGCCAGCCAGAAGCTGACGCAATCCAGGAAAAGGATTCCCACACGCAGCAATCTTTTCTTCCCAATGTCAAGAATAAAGCAAAAGTCAAAGTTATAAACTGGGTTCCCTCTGAACCTGAGTGGAGGCGGAGGGGAAGAGCGGGAGGGTTGCACTTCCTTTGAGTTCCAGCTGACATTTCCAGTGGGATAAGAACGGTACTATGAGGGGCGCCTGGGTGGCTCAGTTGTTAAGCATCTGCCTTCGGCTCAGATCGTGATCCCAGCCTTGCTGCGCAGGAAGCCTGCTTCTCCCTGTCCCACTCCCCCTGCTTGTGTTCCCTCTCTCACTGTGTCTCTGTCAGATAAATAAATAAAATCTTTAAAAAAAAAAAAAAAAAGAATGGGACTATTACTACCACTGCTGCTGTTCCTACACAGAACAGTAACGGTCATGGTCACCGTCGATGTGGCCCCTGCTACAGGCGAGGAACTGTGCCCGAAGCCTCCCAAGCATTATCTCATTGACTCTTCACACCAGCCCCCTGAGGTAGGTACGTGGTGCGGGTAAGAGACGTCACACCGGGGGCGCCTGGGTGGCTCAGTTGGTTAACCAATTGCCTTCGGCTCAGGTCATGATTGTGGAATCCCAGGATCGAGTCCCGCATCGGGCTCCCAGCTCTGCGGGGAGTCTGCTTCTCCCTCTGACCTTCTCGCCTCTCATTTTCTCTCTCTCTCTCTCTCTCTCTCTCTCTCTTTCTCTCTCAAATAAATAAATTAAATCTTTAGGATAAAAAAGAGAGACATCACACCGCTGCTAAGTCATGGGGCAAGATTCAGAGCAGAATCAAGCCCAGGCATGTGTAACCACCACACAGCCACAAGGCTCCATCCCAGGCCAAAGGAAGAGTGAGGACCCAGGGCTCCCCACCCCACCTGTGGCCTCCCCAGCTGTCGGATCTCAGCAGGTGATTTCACCTCATGGGCCCTCTGATTCCACAAGGCGGCTAGTGATTTCTCAAGCGCCTCTTCCATTCAAACCACTGGAGAATGGACCACTGGGTGCCAAGCTCGATGATGGGGGAGGCAGGTGTCTAAACACAGGTGAGGCACAGCCGGGCCCTCCAGGGCTCTGCAGTCCAGCTCTGCCTTTGCAAAAGCCTTAGGAGCCCTTTCAGCTCTAAAATAACTCTTAGCAGGTCACCCGGGTGGCTCAGCGGGTTGAGCAACTGGCTCTTGGTTTCAGCTCAGGTCGTGATCACAGGGTCCTAACTAAGATCGAGCCCCGCATTGGGCTCTGTGCTTAATGCAGAGTCTGCTTGAGATTCTCCACCCCCTTCTCCCTCTGGCTCTGTTTCTCCCCCTGTTCACATGTTCTCTTTCTCCCCCAAATAAATAAAATATTTAAAATAAAACTTAGCATTTTAAAAATAAATATTAAAATATTTCTGACAGTATCTATAGCCATCTTCTGTTTATTCCCCTATGTGAACATACTCATGGAGAGAGCTGAAATGAAGTCCGTCTAATGGGTTTGTTCCCACTTTTGCTCTCAACTTTGTACTTTTTTGTATTACTTGAATTTTTAGTAACAAATACACATTTCCATAAAACCAATGAAGTCATTTTTCAAATACTGCTAGAACTATAATATGTGTGTGTGTGTGTGTGTATTTGTATGTCTATGTAAGTGGGTGTGTGTACAGACAAATATTTCATCACTAACTGGATATTTTATAATATTAAGAAATTATTATTAACTTGGATGACAATGTTTGTTAAAAGAATCCTTATTTTGGGACACCTGGGTGGCTCAGTCGGTTAAGCATCTGCCTTCAGCTCAGGTCATGATCCCGGGGTTCTGGGATCAAGTCCTACATGGGGCTCCTTACTCAGTGGGGAGCCTGCTTTTCCCTCGGCCTGCCGCTCCCCCTGCTTGTGCTCTCGCTCTCTCTCTCTCTCTCTCTGACAAATAAATAAAATCTTTTAAAAAAGAAAAGAATCCTGATTTTTACAGATACATACTAAAGTTTTTACAAATAAAATAAATGCTGTCTGGGATTTATTTCAAAATAATCCCTGGTATGGGAGGGTGAGGAAGCTAAACTAAGTCCCCTAGCTGGCAACCTCTTTTGCCTGAGTGTTTTACCATCTTTGGCTAACTCTGCCTTTGACTATCACAATTTAACTTCATTTGTCCTCTGTGGCTTCCTTCCACCCCACACCATTCCCCCCAAACCTTCTGGAATCATCCATCAAGTCTGTTGGTATATTCTGGTGCCCAGGCCACTCTATCTGACCTTACCCTTGCCCAGGGGCCAGAGGGTATGGGCCTGAGCAATACTCCCACGTGCCTCTGTTCAAAGTCAGCTGGTCTCAGACTCTGTTTGCTCTAGAGACAGAACAGCTTGACTGGTGGGGGGGTGGGGGGTGGGGGGGGGCTCTTTTCATTTATTCATTCAACAAATACTTGTCAATCACCTACTTTGCACCAGGTACTGAGTCACCTGCTGGGGATCACTAGTGAACGAGACAAAACTGTCACCTTCGTATAGTTCTCATGCTAGACAAGGAGCTATTCTAGATACCATCTCTCCAACCCTCCAAGACTTAGTTTAGGGTCAGGGATCTCTTCCCCAAGACATCCCCAACCTGGGATCTTATCCAAAATAAGGAAAGGCATGAACTGATGCCAAGAGAGAGAATACCACCCATCTCCTTACCCTAGTCCAATTCCCAGTTCATAGGACACAAAGACCAAAATGATGAAGACCACCACCCCCGGGTAAGTAAATGGTGGCAGACAATAGGGCAACCGGGCCAGAATGTTCCAGGCCCATGGGTGTCATATTCCTAACAGAATTTTTATCACCTTTGCTGTCACTTCGACAAAAATTTCTCATCCATTTTTGAGGCTCAACTAAGTAAAACTTTAATGGCATGCATGATTATAGCAGTTTTTAAAAACAAAACTTCCCTGCCAGGGATGACTTATCTAATCTCTATCACCACGGGCCTCCTATGTAAATGCTTGGTCATGGAAAAGCGTTTAGGCTTGTTCAGAGCTCACGTCTACCTGCCCATGGTCACAAGGACTTCCAAATCAAATTTCTCAGCAAAAAAAGTTCCATTTCGAAAACCACAAACATTTTCAAATTTTCTGGCTTTATCACAAGAATGGAAATAGAGTGTCATGAGTAAAGGTTTTAATTTACTCAAGATAAAGGGTCTATTCTCATATTAGTTGTGGATTTGCCATTGTCCTAATAAAAACACAGGCTTTGCACACCTTTCTCCATTGCCTATAGGCTCCAAGAGGCAAAACTCATTTCAGTCCTTGTGTTATGAACTCCTGTGTTACATCCTCAGCACCTACCACAATGCATGGCCTATAGTTGATGCTAGTAAGTATTTCTTGAATTGAATCCCACTATGCTTTTCTAACTGATTTTTTTTTTATTTTAAGTTCAATGACACATGCCTACAGATAATTCCCTGTGCCTTTGGATCAACCAGTTTGCCATCCATGTCCCAGGAAGACCTACTGGAATGGTTCCTAATCTTCTCCCTGGGTGGAGGTCCAACAAAGGCAGGCCCAGTAATGCCCTAGCCTACTGGACATTTCCACCTAGATGTCAAATCACCATCTCAAGCCTACCAAGGGCAGAGCTGAACCCACACACAACCACTGCCCCCATGGTCCTCATCATCTTAACAATCCAATTCATCTGCTTGGTTGAGCCAAAAACCTTGGAGTCACCCATGATGCCTCTCTTGTCAGACCCCACTTCCAATTCCTTTGCAAATGCTGTCATCCCTATGTATGAAATGTATTCAAAATCCAGCCACTTCTCACAACCTTTACAATTTCCACCCTGCTCTCACTCACTGCCTCCTTCCTGGTCTCCCTATTTGGCCCCTGCTTTCCTCCATAAACTCTCAACTCAGCAGCCAGGGAGACCTGTAAAAAATCTTCTAGTGGGGGGACGCCTGGGTGGCTCAGTTAGTTGGACAACTGCCTTCAGCTCAGGTCATGATCCCGGAGACCCGGGATCGAGTCCCGCATCGGGCTCCCAGCTCCACGGGGAGTCTGCTTCTCCCTCTGACCTTCTCCTCGTTCATGCTCTCTCACTGCCTCTCTCTCAAATAAATAAATAAAATCTTTTAAAAAAAAAAATCTTCTAGTGGGTTCCCAGTGACAAAGATAAGCTAAAGTTCTCCTACTATTCTCCCTCTCTTCCACCCTGCTCCAGCCACAGGGGCGTTCTTGCTGCTTTTCAAAACAGCAGCCATGCTTCTACCTCAGGACCTTGACACTTGCTGTTCTCTCTGCCTTGAATTTGCTTCTCCCAGGTGACTCTCAAATAACACTTTTCAGGGAGGTCATCCATGGCCACCTTATTTTAACCTGAACTGTCCTCCCCCCAACACTCCCTGTCTCAACTCCCTGCTTTCGTTGCCCTCATACGTTATTACCATCTCATTTATTTATTTACTTAGGCCATCCTCTGTCTGCCCCACTAGAACATAAGCTCCAGGAAGGCAAGGATTTCACCCATTTTGTTCACTGCTTTGTGTCCAACACCCAGAATAGTGGCGGGTGCTCCATAAATACTTGAATTAACAAATTAATCTCAGGACACCTGGAAATATTCTCATGTCTCCATCATGGAGGGAAGATCACAGAATCCTCTGAAAGACATATGATTCAGCTCATAGCAAAAAAAAAAAAAAAAATTCAGTCCTTTCTCCAACAAATATGATCTAATGCATTTCAAGAGGGAAGGAAATCTCATTTCGTTTTTACTCCCCCCGACCCTTCCCGAGTCAGGGCCCACCTGCCCCCTTCTCAGCCCAAAGCTGGCAAGCATCTGTTTGGAAGGTGCAGGAGAAGGTGTAGGTGCCACGAGACCCAAAGGCAGTTACCACCCACAAATCTGAGAGGAAGAGAAATGACCAAGAAGAAAAAGAGAAATTAGCGCATAGATGAGAAACACATGTTTAAAAATCCCAACCCAGGCCATGAGTCAGCTGAGTGAAGCTGGCACCAGAGTGATAAATTAATTTCATGACCCTGTTGCTCTCATTAGGAACTGCAGGACTCAAAAAAAAAAAAAAAAGGCAAATAATATGTAGAAGAAGGGCATGTATGTCTGCCTACATGTCTATACAGAGTGGCCTGGTAATAAAATGGGTTGTTTTCCAACAAAGTGTGCAAGGGACATACATTAAACCACCTCCTGTGTGCCTCACACAGGGCAAAGGGCTGGAGGTGGCTCCTTCTTTTTTTTTTTTTTTTTTTAATTTGACAGATGGAGATCCCAAGTAGGTAGAGAAGCAGGCAGAGAGAGAGGAGGAAACAGACTCCCTGCTGAGCAGAAAGCCCGATATAGGGCTCCATCCCAGGACCCTGGATCGTGACCTGAGCCAAAGGCAGAGGCTTTAACCCACTGAGCCACCCAGGCGCCCCTGGAGGTGGTTCCTTCTTGTGAGGAGCCCGGGCAGGCGGAGGGGACTGGCACAGACAAGCCCACCAGAGGCCCACACTGCGTGCTCTGCTAGCAGGAACAAAGCACAGAGGCTCTGCCTGAAGGAGGCTCAGACCCTGAAGGGTGAGTAGAAACTGGAGAGGATCACCAGGCGGAGGCGTGGGGGTCAGAGGGGAAGTCCTAGCAGAGAATGCCAGAGAAGTGAAGACAGGGAGGTGGGAAGTCCATAGTCCAGCATGATTTGAGCTGAGTCCACGGACCCATGGGAAGGAGCTGAATTGTGAATGTCAGGCTAGGATGTGTGGCAGCCTCCTCTGAGGGGTGTCCCCAGTCCCTCTATGCAGAACAGATTCCTCCCCTCCTTTGTCATCCCACCCTGCCCCATATGCGCTCCTCAAAACCCACTTCCAGCCCAGGGCATCAGCACAGGGCGTGGACTATTCCCTCTGCTTAGAATGCCTTTCCTTTCCCCCAGACATCTGCGAGTGCCAGTCCCTCCAGTTCTGCAGGTCTCTGCTCAACTGTCACCTTCTCCGGGAAGCCATCTTTGAACAAGCCTGCAAGGGGGCAAATCCACACACGTATACCCCTCGCTTCACTATTCTCTCCATAGCATTTATACCTGTGCATTTGTTAGGTAGAATGTGAGTTCCACAAAGTTAAGGACTTTGGTTTATTGACTGCTGTGTCCCCAACACCCACAGTGTGTGGCACATAGTGGGAGCTCAATAAATATTTGATGAATGAATCGAAGCACCTGTAACACTTGAATGATTTTGGCTATTTAAATCTGTCCCCACTTACAAGATTGAAAGTTGATATGATAGCAAAGATTGTGCTCTCAGTTCTCCATCCCAGCACCTCACACAGAGCTGCACAGGTTGGTACTCAGTAAAGAGCGGATGGATGGATGATGGATGGATGGATGGGTGGATGGATGGATGGAGGGATGTGGCAGATGGGTGGATGGATGGATAGATGGGTAGACAGATGGATGGATGGGGGTGGCTAGATGGGTGGGCAGATGTATGGATGGATGGATGGAGGGGTGGGTGGATGGATGGAGGGGTGGGTGGGTGAATGGATGGATGGATGGATGGATGGATGGGTGGATGGGTGGATGGATAGATGGATGGATAGATGTGGCAGATGGGTGGATGGATGGATGGCCGGATGGACAGATGGATGGATGGGGGTGGCTAGGTGGGTAGGTGGATGGGTGAATGGGTGGACGGGTGGGTGGATGGATGGATGGATGGATGGGTGAATGGGTGGATGTGGCAGATTCGTGCGTGATGGATGAATGGATGGATGGATGGGGGTGGCTAGGTGGGTGAACGGGTGGATGGATGGGTGGATGGGGGTGGCTAGGTGAGTCGGTGGATGGATGGATGGATGGATGCAAGGATGAGTGGATGGGTAGATGGATGGATTCTATAATCATTAGGAGCCACTGACAGTATAAAGAAACTGAACTATGCAAAACTCCCTGTGACTAGGGATAGCCTGACATGGGAGAAACTGCAGCTGAGAAGTCAGTTTGGAAGCTCCTGCCAGTGTCCCTATGAGCACTAGTGTTGCCTGTGTAAACGGAGGAGGAGACAGAGTCCAGGGACATTGCCAAGGTTAAGTCAACAGAACTCAGGGACCAGGTGTATGTGGGGGTGAAAAGAGAGAAGAGCCAAAGATGACCCTGAGATTTTTGCTTAAATAATAGTGAGCCCCAAGGGGAATTGGCAGCTTTAGGGAAAGAAGAAGAATTCATTTAGGATATAAGTTTGAAGGGGGACACCCAGGAGAAAGGGAGTGGGCAATAGAATAGTCAGGAGGAGAGAAGATCGAATTGTGAGCACTGTCCGAAGCCATGGGAATTTACTCCTTCATTTCTATTTTCAGCACTTTCCATGTCCTGAGCACTTAGTATGTACTAGGAGCTACGGATACTGCGGTGCCCAAGACAGGCAAGGCCTGTGCTCTCACGGAACTTACATCTCAAGGGGAACGGCAGACTAAAAACAGGTGAAGAGCAGATACGTCATTTCGAATGGTTGTCTGCGCTATGAAAAAAATATACTAGGTCAATACACCAGGGCAACTGTTGCCTCAAGTGTGAAGGCCAGGGGAGGCCCCTCTGAAGATGTGGCTTTTGCCACAGTGAGGTGGAGGGAAGGAATGACAAGGAAATTCCTCGCTTCGTGCCTTTGATTTTCCTACACAAGTCTGTGGTGAAATCATCTGCTCAGAGTGAGAGGATGGAGTGGGTTTTCAGGTCAATGGAAAATTCTGGAACAAGTGCTGCAGGGGAGAAATGAAAAAGGCTCAGGAAAGAGGTTATGGTTGGGCACTGAGGACCTAGCTGAGGGCCGAAACCATAAATGTGCAAGGGAGCCTATCGATGAGGACCATACACGTATTTTACAAAAATTATATATCGATGAAGCTTTATGTCCCTGCAGCTTTATTGAAACCAGCATTAATGCCCTAGGAGTGATCTGGAATCTCTACCCCAACTTGGTGCGAGATGGGTTTGCTAGAGTGTTTATTTGATTTTAATCAAGCTTGATGGACTGTGAGGGTTTTCATTACTTGGTTTGACCAGGCGCATTCCCACCGCCGCCACCCCGCCCCCACAGAGTCCAGTCCCTTCCGTCTGTGTTTCTGCTACAGCCTCCCCTCTCAAGCCATCCCACAAATTAATTGCCCTCAACGTCCATCCCGCCACATCTTAAAGATCTCCCCAGCACCTACAGGATCAGCGCCAAGGTTTTCACACCAATGCTTATAACCGGGGGCTTCATTACTGGTCCAGCCTCCCCTCTCCCAACTACCCAGTCTGGCTGCCATTCCTTTTTGAACCCAACCCTGTTTGCGCGAACAAACCCAGGTCTGTGCCTCAGCATCTTGGGCAAGTTGCTTCAACTCTTGAGAGTTTTCTCCTCTATAAAATAGTTACTGTTATCTGCTTCCCAGGAGGATTGCGTGAGTTAATATGCGTGAAGCTCGCGGCACGGGACCACTGAGCAGAGTGTAGGTGTTTAAGAGATGGTCACTGGAACTAGAATAAGCATTACTTTAAGAGGCTGCTGTGGAACGGTGCAGTGATTGGAACAACCGGCACGTGGGCCACACACACACAGAAGACACTGGGTCCACGGCCATTAACATTGCTACTATGTTCTGCTCTGGACGTGCCTTTTGGTTTCCAGTGCACTCTTCTTTGTGCTGATCTTAAAAGTCAACTTGCAGCTTAGAGTCTTAAAGTCTTCAACTTACATTTATATTCAACATACGTCTTGTCCCTCAGCTAGACAGAAAGTTCGTGGAGAACAGAAATTGTATCCTCTGCTCCCCACCCCCAGTGTGAAGCACAGAGCCCTCCACTTCAGGAAGTGCTAAATAATTCCTGGTTCATGTGCCTGGCTAAGATATGGCTTCCCCCTCTTAAGGGGAAGGCTTCTCTCTCCTCCGCTCCCTAACTTCTGCCCCTCCATCAGGGCCCCCTTCAGCCCTGCCTTCTCCATGAAGCTGGCCAGTGAAATTGATTGCTTCTTTCCCTGAAAGTCTATGGCTCCCAATATCTTGTCGTGTGTTGCCTTAGAACTTCTAGACTTTCAGGGTAGGCAAAACTAAAAGGGGGAATACACATGCAGTCCACCTCGCTTTCACCAGTACTCATTTTATATGCTTTTCTAACCAGACTGGGGGGACCGCCTGGCTGTACCAAAGGTCTTTTTCAAGAGGAGGAAGCAAAAGTTGAGGTGGCCAAATACTGGTATTTCAACCACTGAGACTCTGGACAGCTTTTTCATAGGGCTTCTGTCTCCGGTGGCTTCATGCTGGAAAACATCAGAGCCCAAAACAAAAACAAACACTAGAGCACAATGAGCTACCACCTCACACCTATTAGAATGTCTATTACCAAAAAGATAAGAGTGAACAAGTGTTGGCCAGGGTGTGGAGAAAAAGGAACCCCTGGACCCTGTTGGTGGGAATGTGAAATAGTGCAGCCACTGGGGAAAACAGCATGGAGGCAGCCTCCGAAAATTAAAAATAGAACTATCCCATGATCCAGCAATCCCACTTCTGGGTATTTATCCAAAGCAAATGAACTCAGAAAGATATCTGCACCCCCATGTTCACTGCAGTGTTATTTCCAATAGCCAAGACATGGGAACAACCTAAGTGTTTATCAATGGATGAATGAATAACAGAAATGTGGCATATGTATATATACAATGGAGTATTATTTGTCCATAAAAAGGAAGGAAATCCTGCCATTTGCAACATGGATAGACCTCAAGGGCATTACGCGAAGTAAGTCAGACAGAGAAAGACAAATACTATATGATCTCACTTATATGTGGAATGAAAGAACAGAGGGAGGGTTGGGGGAGTGAAATGGTGGAAAGTGTTTAAAAGATAACTTCCAGTTATAAAATAAGTAAGTCCTGGGGATATAAGGTACAGCATAGTGACTATAGTTAATAATGGTATATTTGAGGGGCATCTGGGTGGCTCAGTGGGTTAAGCCTCTGCCTTCAGCTCAGGTCATGATCTCAGGGTCCTAGGATCGAGCCCCGCATCGGGCTCTCTGCTCAGCGGGGAGCCTGCTTCCCCCCTCTCTCTGTCTGCCTCTCTGCCAACTTGTGATCTCTCTCTGTGTCAAATAAATAAATAAAATCTTTTAAAAATTATCATATATTTGAAAATTACTAAGAGAGTAGATTTTAGGGACACCTGGCTGGCTCAGTTGGAAGAGCATGAGACTAGTGATCTCGGGGTCATGAGCTCAAGGCCCACATGGGGTGTAAAGATTACCTACATAAATGAAAAACTTCTAAAAATATGTTTTTAAAAAGTTGTCAGGGCGCCTGGGTGTCTCAGGTCGTTAAGCATCTGCCTTTAGCTCAGGTCATGATCCCAGGGTCCTGGGATGGAGCCCTGAGTCCCACTTCCTGCTCAGTGGTAAGTCTGTTTTTCCCTTTCCCTCCCCCCAACTCCTTCTCTCTCTTTCTCACTCACTCTCTCTCAAATAAATAATCTTCTAAAAAATTTTTTAAAAATTAAAAAAGTTCTCATCACAAGAAAAAAATTGTATGTCTGGTGATGTTAATTAGACTTATTGTGGTGATCATTTTGTAATATATATAAATACCGAATCGTTATGCTGTACACCTGAAATTTATATAATGTTCGATGCTACATAAATCTAAACTTTAAAAAGTAAAAAGTAAAAAAGTAAATGAGAAAAAAAGTGCCGAGACCCTCCGTGGTGTGTTGTGCCTTTATGAGCCGCGTGAGGCCTGAGCACTGGCCCAGACCTCGCCAGGCCTCTGCAGCCGTGTCCAGACCATAAGAGAGACCACTGGTGGTCTCGAAGATATTCCCTAGATCGGCAGTTCCAGTCACTGGCTATGCCTATGAGCTGTCCTGTTAAGGGACAGACTGAGTCAAAAGAGCTTTCTCCCTCTCTGGTCATTAGCTCATAGGGGTCCTTTAAAAGCTCGTCTGATCCTTCTGCCCATTTTATCAGGCGTTTCATTCAACAGACATAAAAATGAGGGCATCCTGGGGCAAAGTCTGAACCACTGAAAAGACGCCCGCCTCCGGCCCCGTTATCACTGTTGAACTTGGGTGATGGCTTTATGGAGGTTCTTTATGCTAGTCTGTCTACTTTCATAGGGGTTTGCTATCTTCCATACTAAAAAAAAAGTTAAAATAATGATAAACCCACCTCATTGCGCCCTTTCCAGTGCTAGATACTCACTTTCTGATCGCCTGAACCCCGCCCCCCCCAAAAAAGGTACTGAATTTTTTTTAAAGAACTACATCTGGAAATCGTAAGGATTCACTATTTTTTCACCTTGCACACTAGAGAACAGAGGGGTGAAGAAAGGCACAGTGGGGTGTCCAGGGGCAACCACAAAGCTTTGAGCCCCCTCCTCCCATGGGCTCCGTCACTTTGTAATGGTGTCAGCTAAGGTACCACGGTCCCCAGATCCTTATCTGCTCTGATGTACTGTTGCCTGGCCCAAAGGGGACCATCTGCGCCTCCAAAGCCCTCGGTCCACATGTACCCAACCCCACAGTTAAAGCTTCATTACATTTGTTGCTGCAGGTACAGGGCTAAAGGGACAGTGGCTCTCAAGTTTCAGAAGACAGAAGAATTAGACTGCACAGCCTCACCCCCAAGATTCTGGTTCGATGGGTCCAAGGGAAGGCCCAGCTGCCCACCTTTCCATCAGCCACACAGGTGCACCTCGTGTAGCTTAGTCCAACCTTGAGAAGCCCAAAGGAATGATTTGGAACAAGCCGTGGCAGGCACAGCAGAGGGAGGCAAACTGCTCCAGACTCTACTTGGGAAGAAAATCCATCTAGCCACAGAATGAAAAGCTCCCAAGGTTGGGGACAGGGTGTCAGTTTCTTTCCACTACCAGATGGGCCTGAGAATGACAGGAAGGAGGAAAGCAGGTACAGGGAAAACTCTACTGTCACGGCCTTTGCCAGTTAATACCCTGTTGTTCGTCATGTACATGCTCCTATCGTATGTTTGTTTTCTACATTTTACCCAGAAATGTCTCCTCAGAACTCACTTGTCCTGCCCTTCCCATGGCCTACTGCTAAATCTCCCTGTATATCCAGGGGGATATTTTTAGAATGTGGATTGGATCAAGCCACTTCCTAACTTGAAAACTCTACGACTGGTCCCTGCTCTTTGGGAAAAGTACACATCTCTAAAATTCCCATCAAGGCCTGTGTGTTCTCGTCCCTCCTGACCTCTCTTAACATATCATGAGTCCCATTTTCCCTCCTTTTCTGGCACTCCAGCCCCAACAGCCTTCCCTGGTTCCTCCAATATGCCACAGGACCTTTGCCTGTGCCATTCCTCTGCCTGGGATAAAATGTTGCCTCTTTAAGAGACTTTCCCTCAACACACTAAACAAGAACAGTGTTCCCTGCTATACTCTCTTACATCCTCCTGGCTTTTCCAACATAACACAGATCCAACTTTTATTTATATATTTATATGATTAGTGTCTGTCTCCCCAACTAGACTGTAAGCTCTATAAAGATAAGGTCCAAATCGGTTTTGCTTCCATTGCCATAATAACTGGTACATTATATTTGCTCTACTACTATAAAATAAATGCGAAGTGCACCGTTGTCTGGAGAGATTGTGAATGAAAAAGAGAAACAAGACACAAGCTGGAGAAATTCATGATGTACATGACAGTCCAGTGAAACAGTGCACTTTCTCCTGAACGTGGGTAACTGAGAACCTTCTCCATTATCACAAGAACAGTGGTCACTGGATACCACAAGATCTCAGGCTCTTAAAAAAAAAAAAAAAAATCAGTCCAGGACTGTCCCCAGAGGGCAGTGAGAATGTGACTTAGACCTCAGGGAAAGTAGGGGCTGGAAAAGAGGCCAGAGCAGACTGAGGAGGTAGCAGACTGAGGACCAACCTCCTCAGTGCCCTTCCTGTCACCTCTCTGGACCCAGAACTTTGTCCCTCAGTAATGGGACTCAGAGAGAACAGGGAGGAGAAGGTCACAGACAGCACCGATCTTCCTCCCTCCTATCTGGAGCCACAGAATCTGGAGAGCTCAGGTTATCTGCACGTTCTTTTCCCCCAGCGATGAATTGGGGGGTAGGGCGGGTGGGGAAATTTAGAACAGTCAATTCAGAAAACAGGGTGGTTTTTCTGCTGGGCCATCAGACACATGCCCATTCAAGGGAGGCGAGGCGAGCTGAAGTCTAGGTCCTCTGACTAGGCTACCAAGTCCCATCAATTACACCACGTGGAAAAAAACTTCGGATGGTTAAAAATAACATAGGGGTCTGGTGTTTGAAGATCTGGAGTGTGGAATGCCAGCTTGTCAAGTCCAGAGCACCGCCAACCACAAGCGTGTGCTAAGAACATGCTTACACACGACCACCGGGAAAGGAAGGCCACGGAGCAGCCCGGTGCCCGCCCCGGCACCAGAGCTGAGACCAACTCTCCACGGCCCCCCACTTCGCTCACAAGGGCCTCCAAACCCTCTTCTAGCTGTGGATGGGGCAGGGCTCCTCCGGGAAGGAAGGGCTTTTCTCCCCCTTAGAGGAGGCTACAGTGGATGGAAGCATGAGCCAGAAGTTCAATCACAGCTGAGTCCATTCACCTCTGCGTGTTGTGTTTCTGCTTCGGTGACATTTGCGATCTTTCCCAGAAGGACCCACTGTGGGCACCGATTAAGTAACACACAATAATCGAAACTCCCGGACAAAACATCCCGCAGAGAAATCTTTCCCAAAGTTCCCTCGCACATTCTTCAAAGAGTAAAAAAAATATTAATAATAATAATGCCATAGAGTTCTAGAACTTCTTTCTTCTGACGAAATCAGAGGCTCTCTTACTTAAGATCCCATTTTCCTTAAGACGACCATGTGGGGGAAATCAGCTAGTTCATCTTTCCATCTTACAGACAGAAAAGCAGGGTCCCTGTGAACATCTAGTAAGAGGGTCATATGGGCCAACTCTTCCAAGCACTTAACATGTATTAACTTATTTAATTCTCCCAACAACCCTCAGAAGGCAGAAACTATCGTTCCAATTTTACAGATGAAGCAACAGAGGCACAGAGGGGCTAGGAAATCTGCCCTCTGTCAGGGACCTTGCCTTTGAACCCAGACTCCCTAGCCCCAGAGCCTGCATCCGAGCTCCAGGCCATAGCCAGAGAGCCCCTGCCCGCCACACTGCTGCTCCCTAGGACAGTGCTAGAGCTTCCAGAGCGCAGTGCTCTAAGGAACGCTGAGCACCAGTGTGATGCCCAGCCTCCTCTGAAAGCTCCCTGCGCCCCAGGCCTTCCTGCAGGAGGGAGAGGGGAACACGTAGGTGCACAGGCTGAATGGGTCATGGGGGCCCATGTGCCTGGGTGGCTTTGAGGGAGTAAGACCTGCAGGATAAACCAGCTGAGTCGTCCCAGAAGGAAACACCATCCTAGAGACTGGCAGCCCCGCTCCCCTGATTTGAACCATGAAACTAGTCCTCGGGGCACCAGGCTTTGATTGAGCCACGAGGGTCAACGTTTATGTTTTCCTCCCTCGGCCACATTTGTATATTTTATTTATGCCCTTTATGGGTTATTGCTGTTATTTTGAAAGAAAAGATGTGGTGACTGAATTATAGAAAGGGGGAAAGACTTTTAGCTTGACCTCTTCAACAGGCTTTACCCTACAGTCCTTCCTTATTTTTATTTATTTTTTTTAAGATTTTATTTATTTATTTGACAGAGAGAGATCACAAGTAGGCAGAAAGGCAGGCAGAGGCGGGGGGTGGGGGGGGGAAGCAGGGCTTCCCTCTCTGCTGAGCAGAGAGCCCAATGCAGGGCTCGATCTCAGGACCCTGAGATCATGACCTGAATCGAAGGCAGAGGCTTTATAACCCACTGAGCCATCCAGGCGCCCCACAGTCCTGCCCTATTAAGCAAATCTGCCCATGTGTGGGCCAGGACTGTCCTACAGGGGATGGGATGGGGGCGCACACCAGCATAGGCCCCCAGTGTGCCCCCTGCACCCCACACCTCTGGGAGGAACCCTGAAAAGGACCCAGAACATATTACGAAGGAAACCAAGAATGAGGATTCCATGCAACCTTAGTGAGAAAGTCTTTGGAGGCAGGCAATCCTCCTCCCTGCTGGGGGACAGAGGCTGGCAGCCCAGCCTCCCCCTGAAGCCTCTCTTGGCCTCCGAGGTATTCAAGTACTTCCCAAGAACTGGCTGCCAAACTGGGACTCCACTGAGAACAACCAGGTGCCAGGCTATTTCCCATTTTTACCTTCTGTTCATGGACCACCTTTCCACTCCCATCCAGCCAAACAGATCCATTCGCGCCCCTCCACACATTCCTTCCCATCTGGCCTTTTCTCCCCCAGATAGGAAGGGGATTCTAGAAGGAATTACTGAAATGCTTCCCAAATCTCTGTTCACTTCCCTGTCATGCCTGCCCTTCCTCACCCTCAGCCCTCCACTGCTCCTCTAAGCCTGACCAGACCCCATTGTCCTTCCAAATGCAGCTCAAAGCCACCTCCCCCCTGAAACCTTCTCTGACACCCCAACCACAGGACACGCTTTTTCTTTTCTGATTTCACAGACCCCTAAGGGGCTGGCCCGCTCATTTAGTGCAGAGTAACCTCACACACTGTGTTTCTTCTCACCCGGTTTGCTGTGTGCAAGCTTTGACCTTTTCCTCCTTCCTTCTCCCCACTCCCACATGCACGAGATTGAGTGTGCCCTCCTGGGGACAAAGCAAATACTCTTCCCTTCTTTTTGTGCCCCTTCGGGGCTTTTTGATCAAGGTGTGATGCATGAGGAAAAGAAGAAAGATGTCAACAGGGCAAGGACAAAGGGGACAAGGGGTCAAAAAGAAACCGAGGCTGGAGATACAAATCTTGATATTAGGCATTAAGTGGATTATTCCTCTATCTAGGGCTCAGAGAACGCTGGGGAGGCTTAGGTCTGAGTCAAGAAATGAAATAAGAAGCAGAAAGCAAAAGAAAAATAAAAGGGTAACCAGCAGACTTTTCTTTCCTGGGGATTTCAAAAAGCTACAATACAGCCTGAAGGAGAGAGGCCAGGAAGTGGCCCAAGGCTGCCCAACGTGGGTCTTGGAGAAGGGTGGGGATGTTTCAGATCTTTCATATTGTCCAAAGTAGTTCATCTGGGTCAAAAAGGAGACAGGAACTCGACGGGGCAATAACCAAGATCGTTCCATCAATCAGAGCATCTTTTGTTTTGTACTTCTCAGGAAACCAATCCCATTCCGGGCAGGTAATGGGTGGGAACGAATGATTGCCAGAAGAGGGACCTATACTATGGGGTCCTCTCACTTTGGCAGCTCATCAAACATTAACACAAGAATCCTACCTCTCAAAGGACAGCAAAGGCTAGCTTGGTCTCAGAAGGTTCAGCCTCATGAACCAATCAGGCTCCAACCCTCCTCTAATGCTGACTGGGAACTCCAGCCCCTGGGATGGCAAACAATGCCCCCTGGTGTGCTCTGGACCAGGGAACCATGGGAACTTTCCGAATTTCACAGAACCCTATGGAGGAGTGTTCATCTCAGCCACCTTGTGCATCACTGACCTAAAACTGAATGATCCAAACCTGTTTCCCATCCCCCAGAGATGTGTGTAATTAGATAAAATGAGGACAGAATATGTATAAGTATGTGTTATACTGGGATGACTGCCCAGAAAGGAAATGAGCACCAGGAACCAGCCAGTCCTGTGTGAGCCCTCTGCACCGAGGGCTACACGCTGGGACTGAGGCACAGTCACTTGGAGAGAAAGTGCTGGTGCAGTGTGACCTTTCTGAGTTGACAAGCACTTTTGTACAATTCTGCTTCTACAACCTAAGTTTGGTGCGCCATCAGCATTTTCTCTGGCTTCCTGCACTGAAGGATGTCTGGTGGACCAGAATCTGAAATAAAACTTGCCTCGAGGAGCCCATCACCACCTTTGGTCTTCACCTTACTCCTGACCCAGAACCAGGCCTCTCTGCTGGGTAGTCCCTTCTCCCAAAGAGCCCCACCGTGGCATGATGGGGAGCAAGGAAAAGCAGTAAGGGTCCATACAAAAGTTACAGTGATATTTTTCTCTCTCTTGATATGAAAAACAGAGGCCCCCACATGATCTCCAGGACATGATTGTTTGCTTCACTGTCAAGCGAATTTATCTGCATTGACCATAGTCGGGACAATGAGTCATATGGAAAGCTTTATCCATGTAGGCGTTGGTTCCATGAAAGTACACAAAATGCATCGTCTCCAAGAATATACATCTGAAAACCATGACTGGGCCATCATTACCTCCAAAACTCAATGGGACAGGTCCCAGCACTGGGTTAAACCATTATGGTACTCCCACCTTCTGGTCTCCTCCATGTTAAAAACTCATAAAAGTCCTCAGGTATAAAGAACACTACAGGGGGCGCCTGGGTGGCTCAGTGGGTTAAAGCCTCTGCCTTTGGCTCAGGTCATGATCCCAGGGTCCTGGGATCGAGCCCCGCATGGGGCTCTCTGCTCAGCGAGGAGCCTGCTTCCTCCACCCCCCGCTTCTCTCTCTGCCTACTTATGACCTCTATCTGTCAAATAAAGAAATAAAATCTTTTTTAAAATAAATAAATAAATAACGCTACAGGAAATCCTATACATACATAGCTGAGCACATAGTAGATGCTCAAGAAAAACATGGCCGATTTATCAGTGGCTGTTCACAAGCCTCAGGTTACTTACTTCGTCCCTGAAAGGAGCAAAGTGAGAAGACTTGTCTTGGCTTCCCCAGACCAAAGCGGGTCTTAGCTCCACAAGAATGAAGCGGTGAAGAAACAAAGGGCTGGCATAACTGACGCCGGCATTCATCAGAGCCAAACATGCCACATGCAAGCAAGGCCAGGCTAGTGCCTGTTTCCCAACTCCTGAAACTGAAGAATTTAGAGAGAGGAATTCTGCTGCCTTTTCCAGACTCCTGCAGTCAAGGGAGACAGTGAGAAACACGTCCACCCTATAGGGCTGGAAGCAAAGTAAGTAGGAAGGGCAGTATGTCTGCTTGAGATTTCATTTGCTCAGTTATTCCACGCGTAGTTCTTCAGGGCCTGCTGTTCTAGAGCCTGGGAGTGGACAGGCACAGGCAACCACCATCCCAGCCTTCCAGGGCCTTGTTCCGACTAACCAGAGTTGAGTAGTTCAGCGGCCAAGAATAAAGAGTATGCTTGGGGGGCGCCTGGGTGGCTCAGTGGGTTAGGCCTCTGCCTTTGGCTCAGGTCATGATCCCGGGGTCCTGGGATCCAGCCCCACATCGGGCTCTCTGCTTTCCAGGGAGCCTGCTTCCCCCCCTCTCTCTCTGCCTGCTGCTCTGCCTACTTGTGATCTCTCTCCTTCTGTCAAATAAATAAATAAAATCTTAAAAAAAAAAAAAAGAGTATGCTTGGGACGATGAGGCTGAGGCAGGCATGGCTGATTCTACCTGAGGGTCTGCGAGGACATCACTGGAGGAAGGGGGGCCTCTGCAGTGCCTGGAAGTTGAGCAGGTAGGTGCCCGTGGAGTGTGCCTGGGGCAGGGAGGGGCTGGAGAAGCCACAGCAGTTTGGTAAGACTATAGGAGAGGATGGGGGGCACGGTCCCTCTGAGCAGGGATATGGAAGCATCGTTTTAAGATCACAAGCTGACCCACGCCCTGCATTCTGGGGTCCTTAACCTGGAGCCTATGGACCCCCAGGGCATCCACGAATGGGCTCCTTAAGGTCCAGGAACCCCACATGTAGGTGTTCACATCTATATGCATTTTTTTTCTGGGAAGACAACTCACCACATTTATAGGATTCTCAAAAGGGTCTACAGTTGCCAAGGAGAGGTGAGGAAGAGACATCCCACAGGACATCAAGTAGCCTGAACCCCACAGCGTGGGGTGGAAGCCATGGTTTTCTGTCTCTGCCTCCCACATAGAGTTTGGTCTCTGACAAGTCCTAGGTTTTCAGAAGTAGCAGAGCGAAAAGGATGAGGGCAAGAAGAGGGGAAGAAATCACTGTTCTCATCACCAAAACCAACATCTAGGTATACTACTGTGTGCCAGGTGCCGGGCGAGGTTTTAAAAACCAATACCTCTTTCCGTAGACCCAGGGAAATATGTCTTTTCGGCCTCCTACTCCCGGAGCTAGAATTGCAAAGCCAGGTCCCGAAATGTGAATACGAGTCACCCAGGGCAATTCACGCAATCCCCAGATCAGGCTCAAACTTTAGCTGGCAGTTGCCTAGCAACAGGTCACCCCGAAGACACATCACCAAACCAAGATGTCAAAAAGGCGTTTTGTGGACAAGCTGGTGCCGAAAAAGAGCTCCCCACGCAAGTCTGCCTGCCAGGTCTCTCTGGGATGCGGGGAGTGGGGTGGGGGGAAGGGGTTGACTTTGCACCTGAAAGGAGGCTGGAAGGCGGAGCTGGGAAGGTATGCAAGTGATGGTGTGTTTCCCCCCATCCACCTGCCCCCACATTGGGAACCAGGCACAGGAACACAGAACTGAGGGTTGAGGGAGAAGGCAGCCGGAGCAGAGAAGGCATCTGGCGCCTCCACACGGGCTCTTCCCAGCCATATCGGAAGCCACATCAAGCGGCAAAGATCTGACTTGCACCTCCATCCAGACCTCCACCTACAGCTAACTGGGGACCCCGGAAGCAGCCTCTATCCAACTCTGCAGGCAGCTTCCTCCCTTTCAGAAGCAGCAAGTCCGAAAGAGGCAAAGAGATCTTACTTTCTAAAATTCCAATTTTTTTTTTTTAATGGAAAGCTCAGAAATTCCTGTAGCTGAGTCAGGTGAGCCTGGGAATCCCAACACAAAGGCTCTCACCCAAACCATCACACTGGCCAACACTGGCCCCTCTCCCTGGGCAGGTGCTAGAAAAGTTGGGTAGACGGGGCCTTCTTAGAACCCATCATCCCTTCTCAGAAAGGTCTTGGGGGCTGGGGGAAAGGGCCAATAAATACATCAGTCTGAAAGAGATTCGGGAAGAACAAATGCGGAAGTCAAACAACAACAAATAAGGCGGATATAAATCCAGATAAAATATTAAAATCATTAAAGGGCTGCTGCTCCCTGAAGATTGGGAAAAATGAAGAGAGTTAATTAAAAGCAATCTCCATGCACTGCTGAGCCAGCCAGCCCTGATAAATCAACAGCTGGGGCTGCTGTGGAGGGCAGTCAAGGGGCTTCAGCGGGGTGGGTTACCATCTAGGGAGGGGGGTTGCTGCAGAAACAGCCATGACGTCAAATTGAACCCCGCGACTTAAGTTTCTTGTCTGTTAAATATTTTATGGCCACTGAATAAAGTTGTTCTTTGATGGGGAGAAAATGATCAGCAAACAAATAGGGGAGAAAATATGGATGAAGAGGTATTGTTTGTTTGATTCAAAACATACTTGGAACTGTGATGTCAGTATCCCTGATCTTGCCCCAAATGCAGAAGCTTTCGCCTTTTTTTTTTTTCCTCTCTCTCTCTCTACCTGATCACAGATAGCTGCACCTTCACCGATCTCTCTACAAAACCCTGGGTGATGTTTGTCTGGGGGGGGGGGGGGGGGTTGAGGGAGGTAGTGCCAAGTCAGGGAAAGGAACAGAGGGAGAGCAGATAGGAAAGACCTTAATAATTCTCATTGCTGACTTTTAGCACCAAAACACAAAAACCCCCCAAAAAATCCAAAAAAAACAGAAAACACAGACTTTTAGCACAAAACAAAAACGTCAGCAAAAATGATGGGAACTTTTTTTTCTTGCTTGCTTGCTTTCTCTCCTTCTTCCACCCTTTCTTTCTCTACATCCTTCCTTCCCCCTTTTTTCTGCAGTCCGATAAAGTTTTTGGTTTTCGTTTTAAACAAAAAACAGCTCAGAATTTTCTGAATCAATCTAAGTTTAAAAAGGGCGATTTTCAAAGTGTTACAAGAACAGCCCTTCTCTATTCTAAGGGAACCCTCCAGCTCTTCCTTGATGGAAATATAATCAAGAGAAATGATTGGGGGAAAGTGTTTTTTCTCCTCCATAGAACTGGGATTGGAAGGGGAGTGTGTGCATGGGGAAACATAAGGAATTATGCATTTGGATATGCATTTTAATTAGGTGGACAGAAGCAGCCGCCTGTTAATTTTTCTTGCTTGTTTCCACTTAGCATTCATCACAGGCAGAACCACCATAGAGCGCTCCCACGATAATAGATGGTTCTGCATTGGCTAAGTCCTCAGGGAAAATAATTAGCAGGAGAGAATATATTCTCTCCGCTCCCACTACCCCATCTACCCGGCCTTCCCCCACCCCCAGCACCACATTGCCTCCCCTCCCCCCCCCACTCCACAGTGGTTTCCCTAGGAGAAGCCTGGGGGTGGGGGGGGAGTCCCGCCTTCTGGATACAAGGACTTACTTTGCCCTGCCAAAGAACCAGAGTCTGGAAGGAGACACGGACAGACTGGAGGGCTTCCTTGGAGGGGAAGCTCTTAGATGCAGGCAGGGAGGCTACCCTGCTGCCCGAGTTCTGAAGGGCAAGCTGGCCATCAGTGTTGGCCAGGACAGGGTAAAGAAAGCCCCGAAGAGGGTGAAACAGTTCTCCCTGAGTTCACCGGGCAGCAAACAAAGATATGTAAAGAGTTGTTAGTTGAGGATAATGGGAGCCCAGATGACATTTTTTACTTAATTTGCTTTTATAAGGTAAAGGAAAGTTGGAGTGTTGCAGCAAGCTTGAATCTGAAGCCTGGTGATTAAGATGGAACTCTTTAGAATTTTGACCTCCACCACAATGCGCCCCATGGTCTACTTTTACATAAAGAATCAACTTGGGCACCTGATCTCCTGTGTTAAAAGCACACCCTCCTCGTTGACCAGCAGACCAAAGCTTGAGCCCCACCGCCACCACTCCTCTCCTCCTCTCTTCCTTAAAGTTGACTTGATAGGAGGAGTCAGATATTGCCAGATGACGGAAGCCCAAGCTCCCCCTCTGCCCTCCGAGCTTGGGTTTCCTCTGATTTTGCAGGGCCCACTCAGTTCAGAGCTGACAATGGGAAAAGAAATTAGGGCTTCCCCTAAGCTCATACTCTCACCTATTTCAAACCCAGACAACAGGGGAAATCCCAGAGAGATCTAGGACTATTTATACACAGCTGGATGAGTAAGGCTTGCATTTCCTGAGAAACAATGATTAGGCTTGCTGTGTAAGGCCATACTCACTTCATTTATTTGAGTTTTAATATACAAAAATAATGTTTAATATATGAGGAATGGTTGACTCTGAGAAGGCCTCAGTCAGCTCTCCCTGAAACTGCCATTCTCCTAGGTACACGTCCCATGTGCACTTTATACCTGTGGAAATGTCTTCGCACCCATTATTTCTTTCGGACATCTTGGGGGCCAAGCAGGGCCGGGTGCAAGGGGAAGGGAGGAGAAAGGAGACCTCCCAAACCCTTCTTGCTGAGGAAGCCGGTAGGTCTGATTTACTAACTCTGGGCTTTTAAGCTGTCCCATGCTCCCCCGTGCTCCCTTGGCCCCCTGTTGCCAAACGAAACTTCCACCCTACCCAGGAAACGAACAATACCTTCACTCCAAGGCTCACCAGGTAACTAGCTCCTGGAGCCTCCTCACACCCAACCCTGACAAGCCCCGTGCCCTCCAGAGGTGGTGGAGACAAGGGGAATGCAATCTGCTTGGCTGGGGATAAAAGAAGGGAGTCTTTGCGTTCTCAAAGGATTCACCTGGCAAAAAAATAATGGTATTCCTACAGGGGAGAGGGGATAAGGAGGTTGCATTTTACAACACTATTAGTATTTTTCCCTAAGTTTACAAAGTGGGGATTGCCTCTACTATTTAGAAATATGGTCCCTCAATTTTAAAGAGTCTAAAAATGAAGGGCATATACCCAAGAGAATTGAAAGCAGGAACTCAGCTACGCACACGCCCATCTTCATAACCGCGTTACTCACAATAGCTAAGAGCAGAAGGAAGCCAAGTGTCCCTCTTCAGGGGAGTAGATCAACAAAATGTGGTATGTACCTACCATGGAGCATTATTCAGTCATTAAAAGGAAGGAAATTTGTGAAGCCCCTGGGTGATACAGTCAGTTAAGCGTCTGACTCCTGGTTTCAGCTCCAGTCCTGATCTCAGGGTTGTGAGACGGAACCCCAAGTCAGGCTCCCTACTAAGTGGAGAATCTGCTTAAGTTTCTCTCTCCTGCTCCCTCTGCCCCTCCCTCCTTTCACACTCTTGCAGGCGCTCTCTCTCTCTCTCTCTCAAATAAATAAATACATCTTTTTTAAAAAAGGAAGGAAATTGCGGCACATTTTACAACATAGGTGAACCTTGAAGACATGATGTTAATCACATCACATCACAAAAGGACAAATATTGTGTGATTCCACTTACAAGAGGCGCTTAGAAAAGGCAAATTCATAAAGACAGAAAGCAGAATGGCTGTTATCAGGGATGGGGAGTTATTGTTTAATAGGTACAGAGTTTTTGCTTGGGATGATAGAAAAATTCTGGAGATGGGGGTGCCTGGGTGGCTCAGTGGGTTAAAGTCTCTGCCTTCAGCTCAGGTCATGATCTCAGGGTCCTGGGATCGAGCCCTGCATCAGGCTCTCTGCTCAGCGGGAAGCCTGCTTCCTGCTTTCTCCCTCTCTGCCTGCCTCTCTGCCTACTTGTGATCTCTGTCTGTCAAATAAATAAATAAAATCTTTAAAAAAAAAAAAAAAGAAAGAAAAATTCTGGAGATGGATTCTATCAATGGTTGTACAACATTATGAATGTACTTAATGCCACTGAACTTTACACTTTAGAATGGCTCCAATGGCCCATTTATGTCACCAATGTTAAATATACAAGTTATGTATATTTTACCACAATGAGAAAAAAATTAAGGGGCTACGTCTATCTGCTGGAGGTCAGGGTAACCATTTTGGTTTCTCTCTTATTTTGCCTGAGAATCACAATTTGGGCTTCTATGAATTCTCTGATGGGTTTTGCAACCCCCTCTTCCTCCTTTAGGCTTGTAAAAAATTGCCAAAGGAGGTTTCAACCAAAGGAAAGCCTGATAATAACCCCCCCCCCAGAGGAATCTGGGATATTCTGGAGGCACATCACAAGAGGAGGAAGAGGAGAGGCAGTGAATTCCACTTTAGATAATTGCTAATACCCACCAGGAAACAGCTAGCCCCTGCAAGTCTGCTAGCCACCTCCATTCCCTCAGCAGCAACACGGGGTCCACTAAAGGAAACACAGTGAGACATCAGTACAGGTCCACTTACTTCAGCTCACTAAACAGACAGGGGTCTGCAGCTGCCCATATGGAAGTGAAGTAAGCACTTTTATTTCCATGTCTATAGAATGGGTGCTATAGGGGAGGAGAGGCCATGTCCAGGGAGACTGGGATAAATGAAATCCAAAGAGAAAAATCTTCTGCTTGCTTCCCCCTCTCCCTCCACACATTTAAAGAAAAGAAGGTGGGGGTAGGGGAGACAGGTGTTGTCAATGATTCCAGTCTTTTCCACCACCAAAAACTTTATCTGAGTGCTAATAAACAGCAAAAGAGGCCAGATAAGTCTTCCCACTTTTCTCTCCTCTCTCCATCCTCTGGTTGGGGTGCTAATGAGAACGAAATTGTTTGCAGAGGAGAATCAGAAGAAAAACCCACGTTCTAAAGGGCCCACCACCTGGTCCTCAGCCTTAGGCGCTGAGAAGGGAAAGGGGTGCCATCCGGGTTAGAACCCAAACCGATAGCATGATGTGGCAGGACTGGATCCAAGAAGATGAAACTAACAAAAAACTCCCCAGTCTTAACAAATCCCCCTCAGAAACACGCTTTAAAAATGAGAAAGGAAAAAAAATTTTTTTAAATAAAAATAAAAATGAGAAAGAATTTGAACTTTGGCCCCTAACCAGCCCCCCTCTCCTAATCAACCATAGTAAGAGCTACCACCAAGCTTTTGACCTGAAAGGAATCTGGGCATCTAATTGGGAATTTGGGTGCATCCCCCTTGTCTTAAAGACAAGGGGTCTGCAGCTCAGAGAAGCTCTGTGTCCAAGATTCAATAGCGGGTTCGTGGCGCGCCTGGGAGCAGGTGCTCAAGGCTCTGGATTTCTCTCTCAGAGCTTTTTCTCCTCCATGACTCTCAAGTCATCACAGCTACAGAGACCAGCAAGTGGTGAGAAATGAACATGGGAGAGTGACACAGTTCGCTATAGGGGCCACACTGATGCCAGGTGGGAAGCTGGAGATGCAAAACCTTTTCTGCTGGAGCTTCCAATGGCAATTAATACACACAGCAGGTTTTCAAAGTGAATAACGACACAAATGCGCTCATGTCACAGCAACCTGAGATGACCACAGTCTCTGGATTCAGTGGGGGGAGGGAAGGTGGCAAAAGGGGGATTAGACATGTGTCATCATTGTTTCCCAGACTCCTATCCAAGACCGGGGTGGAGAAGGACTCACTGTGGGCTATTTGAACCCCATTATTAGGCACTCTGAGTCTAATCCCCTCGCCCCTCCCTGCTTCCAAACATAGCCCCTAACTCTTAGCCTTCTCAAGGCTTCTCTCTCCCCTTCCCACCCCCCACACCACTACTATTCACAAACACAGCCTAGAAATTCCCAACACAGCCCTCTCCCCTGTTCCCACCCACCCCCACCCAACACCTTCTAACCACTGCTTTTAAAACTGATGCAAATCACAGGCTTCAAAAACCTTCCTTGGGTGACAGTTTTACGATGCTAAACTCCATTCATCCATATGGCCTGACAGACTGTGAAACACTAGTAACCGGACCAATAAGAAAAACAAATTAGAAAAACACCACAACACCTCATCTCGCCCCAGCCACTGACATAACTAAAGAAAACTTTGGAACTTGAAATAGATCATAATACCGGGCTCTCTGCCTGTGAAACAACCATCTTTTCAGAGTTCCGGACCACACTGAGCTTTTACCCACTCACCTACTCGCCACCCATCCCAGCCCCAGGCCACACTTTATCTTTCCTTGTTAAAGAGCTATATAGTCAAAGACTATCTCGAGCTGGGAATCTCGCTTACCAGTGGCTCCTGCTGGAAAAACCGAGGCTGCCCAAAAACTCTTCAGCAGGTTGTGGTCTTTCTTAGACCCTGGGTTTGCCACATTTGACTACACTTCTGTCTTCTACCGACGTTCAGAGCATTCAAAAACCATGAAAGTTATTTTGTCGAGGTTGGGATAATAAACAGACCTGGATTCTGGTGTCTTTTACGACCCACCCACCCCCACCCCCACCACTACCATCGGTGGAGGCTCTGCTTTGAAAACAGAGAAGTCAGCCTCAGTTTCCTTTCTGTTTCTGGTGCAAAACAAAGTCTGCTGACCGTGGCATTTTATTTTTTGCCTTGATCTGAGCAGAGGGCTCTGAAGCAGCTTTAGACATTATGGTCTTTCTCAGATGTATCCAAATTCCAGCTCCCTGCATGATTGCATAAAGACAGAGAAAGATGAGATGTCCAATTAAGCGTCCTCTGAATGCCAGCCCACCTTGGGGATCTCAGCAGCATCCATTCTCCTAGCCATCTCTAGAGGTCTCCCAGGTGGTCTGCAAGGCAGGCTATTTTCAGAGATTTACCCTGGGACAATGCCTCTACTTGGGTTCTGGCAGAAATTAATATCCTTTATGGGTGTCTCATCAAAGCCAGACACTCTTCCTGCTGAAAAATAATGTGTGCTAATCAAGTTTGGGGAATTCAGGGATTTTTTTTTTTTTTGAGTGGCAAACAGAAGTAGATGGAGAAGGTGTCTCTTAGGCATCTGTTGGCTTAAAATATCTGAGGCTCCTTTTTCATAAGGGGCTAAAATAATGTCCATAAAAGGCAACAAGTTCACAAAGTCCCAACCTCCATATCCCCCACTTAGTACCTACCCACGGTCCCCCCTACTCAGACAGAAAGAGCTAAGAGGAGATTAGAACCAGGAATGCAGCTCCCCCCACCCTCTCTTCCCTGATATCTAAACTGAGTGCCACAGCAAGAGTGAGGTCTGGCTTCCAAGTGGCCACAACTGCACAACATTCACTGAAACCACTTTAGGTTACAATACAGTATATCCATATCCCAGGATGTATAAAGAGATGAAGATCTGAAGTCCACCTACACACATGACCTCCTGTTTGACCTTGGCTAAGTAAGTGTGTATTTACTCCTCCCAGAATTGTGTCCTTAATGACAAAACAGATATAGACACATACCTCCAAGCAAGGGAAACTCCTTACAAAAGAGAGTTGCAGTACAATTATGTATCTGTAGGTTCACAGTTAGAAGCATGACGAAATAGTTCGCTGATCTCATTCTTTTTAAACAAATAGTTACTTGAGGAAAAGCCCTGTTGGTTTAATATAGAATGATTAAATAATAATAACAGTTATTCTTTTCTAAGCAGGCAGTTATAATAATAGATACGTATGTGCATAATCAAGTCTGGCAGAAGGTGGCAGACATTCCCAGTTAAGTGCATACAAACCAGGGTTTTGATAACTTAATAAAAGAGTAAGTTGTTTAAAGTGTTGATAGCAGATTTGGGGGAGGGTGGTTTACTTGAACTAGAATATCGAGTAATATTAGAATTTAGATTAAAAGCATCATGTTTCCTAGGTATGCAGAAATCAACCAGAATACGTTATGTGACTTACTTCTACATAGACCTTTACCAAATCCATATCTATGTTACCTGCATGGGTTTTACCTCACTATATGGCCCTTCACTTGCTTGTCCATGTAAGAAATGAGGATTACTCACACGTCTAAGCTCAGACAATGTAGCTGCTAAATTAAATAATGTGTAATACCTATTTACACATCATACAAGTCTATCAATGCTGTTAAATTCTATTTGTCCAGATGTGACTGCTTGGTTGTGGGGCCACCCGCCGTGTCCTCTTTGTGATCTGATCAGTCCAGGCGGCTCCTGTTTCTGCCTCTAACACCCTGTTGGGCAGTAATAAGATGTTAAAGGCGCCAACAGAGAGAAACCAGACTGTCAGCTTCAGAGAGGAAGGGGGTGAAGGGTACAAGGAGGAGGAATAAGAAAGGGAGTTGAGGGGAGATCAAAGACAGGCAGGAAGAAAGCCAAACTGCTAAGAGAGAAGTGGTTCCAAGGAGCTTGGGACCCTAAGGAAGACCCCAAAGCAATGAGATTCAAATTGTACCATCCAGTCACCCGAGCCGTTAAATTATTAAATGTCCCACGTGGAAAAGCTATAATGAAAAATGGCCCATACTCAGGGTAGGCAGAGCCCTACAGAGGTGTTGCATGAAACCCGAGCTTACTTCTCCCCAGCATATTAACCTACCACCACTTTATTCCCCAATCCTAGAGGAAACCTTTGTGTGATGGTTTCTGTAGGGGGCGTCCGTGCTGTTAGCTTTTTTTTAGGAAAGGAAGAGAGAGACTCCAATGCACACAGAGAAAATGCTAATGTCATTCAGCTCCGTTTCATTGTCAGGAGGGACACAAGAGGATAAAAACCTAGCTCTCCAAACCATTCTCCCTGCTCCCCTCCTCCCAACACCACCATCCATCCCTTTAGCTGGATGTCTCTGCGCTTTGTTCTAATTTATCCTATGCATAATTTATTTACATGTGTATTGTTTCCCGATCAGCAACTTTTAAAAACAAATGAAATGTATAAGATGTTTTATTAAACAAGTTGTTTTCTAAAATAAAGGCTTATGGTGTAGGTTTCCCAATAACAACGTGTGTGCTCCTGCATTAGGAGTTAAAAACCGTCCGGAGCGCTGGAGGCTTGGCTCGCGGGGAGAGGGAGGTGAGTATTGTTTACACCCCCTTACCTCCAGGGAAAGGGTTTGGGATGCAAAAAGGAGAGGCTAACTAAAAATGACCACTCAACTCCCATCTAGAAAAAGCAGGCAGGAGTGTTGTGTATATGCTACCGCGTGTGTGTGTGTGTGTGTGTGTGGCGACACAGAATTACAAAGCATTTCATTGCAACAGTCTCTAATTATACAAAGTACGAGTAAAATAATTCAAAACTAATTCCACTAAACCAGCCCGCTTCTCCGTCCCTTCCTCCACCTCTAACGCCACCCTACCCAGACACCCTCGCCAAACACGCACCCTTCTGCAGTTCAAAAAACAAACAAACAAAAAACTGGAGCGAGCTGGGAAACCCTGGAGCGTAGAGATACTGCGCCTGCCCGCGCGTGAGCGGGCTCCAGGGTAACGATGGTACCGCTTTCCCAGTAGGAAACAAACCTGGCGCACATGTGAAATTGATTTCTCTAACTTGAGTTTACCAGGTGGCATCGGCCCGCCTATGTGATTTCGGCTGGAAATGGGGAAACTGCAAACCAGCTGTAGGTTCGGTAGAAACTCACAGCATCAGCGGTGTGGCTGCGCGAGCGACCCGGAGCGAGGATGCGGCGAAGTTCGCCCATTTATTCTGCCGTAAAACATTTTCTTTCTTGGGTGAAACGCTGTGGCGTTCAAGTGCAGTGTATCGGAGCCTGCGAGCGAGAACTAAAGCCGGGAGCCGCTCTGTGATCAACATCATCTTCCAGTATCCTCTTAACGGCAGCTTTAATATATATGTGTATCTAAAACTCCGATACCGGGGACATTACTACCTTTTTCCCTATTACTGATGGGAGATAAGCTGGTGCAAACACGTGCTATTACCCTCGCGCGTTCCTTCGCGCTAGGAACAGTCCCCCCCCCACTCCACCGCGCCCCCCCTCCCCCCGGTGCGAACCTGGTTTTCAACTCCAGGAGGAGCCTGGGGCGCCAACGCGGTGCGCTGAGTGGAAAGAACCTGCACCGGCATCGGTCACACACCCGGGAGAATTCTGCAAGAAACGCCCCCCACCGGCACCTCCCCCTCCCTTCGCCCTCGGCTTCCAGCCCAGCTGGGAAGTCCTGGTCCCAGAGGCGCGGACCCCCGAGCCACGTCCGCGGCGATCGCGAGGGGAGCTCTCCTCTGCCAGCATCATTGCCAACAGCACCCCTTGTAGAGCGACGCTAGTTTTCCGAAGCTCCGCGATCGCGTTCGGACTTGGCGGCTTAACAGTTCCACCGACTGGAAGGAAGGAAGGAAGGAAGCCAGGATGAAAAGGAGGAGGAAGGAAGGCAGGCAGGAATTGGCTGTCGGACTCGGGGACTGGTCCCCGCATGTCCTCGCCCAGCCCGCCCCCCTGCGTCCGGGATCTGGGCGTCCGCTCAAAGTCTCTCCGCGGCGGCCAGAGGCACCTGCCCCTCGCTCTGGCCGGGAGCAGAAGCTGCCCGCTCAGGCGGGGAGCCCCAAGCTGCCTCTCCGCCCGCTTCGGCTTTTCACCCAGAGGAGGCGAGAACACCATTCATAAGACCTGCAGCTTCCCTGCCTCCAAACCAACCCCAAGTTAACCCGAGTCGTTAATATACTACAGCCAGCTCACCCACAAACACACACACACACACACAGACACACACACCCCGGTGACCGCCCGGAGCGCCGTCACGCTCGGGGGGCTGCCCTGGCAGGAAAGCCCCGGGCAACCACCTGGGCCCCAGGGCTCCCGGGACCCACTGCTCCCCCTGCGGTCCTCCCAACTCCGGAAGGTTTGCACAAACTCCCCGCAAGCGATCGGAAGGCGTAAAGCGCCCGGCAAACTCCGGAGGTGCCACGGTCCGCTCACCCCGGCGGACCCAGCAGCCCGGCAGGGGCTGCGGACTCAGGAGGCGCGGGGCTCAGCCAAGTGCACCCAGGCGGCCCCTGCCCGGCGCTCGCCCCCAGCTCGGCCGCCCCCCGCGCCGCGCTCGCCGCCCCGCGAGGCTGGGCACTCGGGGGACCGTGCTGTCCCCGAGCTGCCCACGACCCCCCCTGTAGAGCGCTCGAGCGCCTGGCTCCCCAGCCGAAAACCCCTCTCGGTGCATCCTCCAATTAAGCAGAACACAAATGTAACAATTTTCTTCTTGTTAATTGCATCTCTTGACATTTCTGCGCGTTGGGGGGAAAAAAAAAGAAGATGAAGAAGTAAGAGCTGAAAGAAAAGAGAAGCCCCGCCGCGGCTGCAGGCGCCTGCAAGCGCAGTGCATTGGCAGCGCTCGGCACGCGGAAGGCGCCTTTTTTTTCATATTGAAACCAGGCGGAATATGTACATTTTTTAGTCTTACTTACGCTTTCAGGGGGTTGTGAATGACAGTCGCCATTTTGCTACAATGTAACAGAATATTGTCTGTCTCAGAGTTCTAAAGGTTCGCTCAGGGGAAGCGGCGAGCCAATCAGAGCACGGGATACCGGCCTGCTGGCCAATTGGCGCTGCTGGTCGCCAGATGGGCGGGGCCTGCACGGTGGTAGTTATTAGGGGAGCTGTCAAAGCCCAGAGGTCACTCCCTTTTGTAGAGCCCGAGAGCAAGCAGGTCTTAAAGGGGCAGTACCGCGCGAGCAGCTCCTTTTCCGATTGGGGAAAGTGGAGACGCACGGGAGAGTATTCTAGTTTGGTTTGAGATCCTACTTTCTGAATAATTGCAGAGAGTTTGCGCTCCTGGACAGAAATATTTAAGTATTGCCAACAAACCACTGAACCCCATTCATTAGCTTTTGGCTTTGCTGTTAACGTTTCTAATCCCCCAAAGGGCAAATCCCCTTGTTCCCTTGTAGAAGTTGGAAGGCTGCCGTTTCGCCTAACAAATTACTACACGTGCCCAGCCGTTTGCTAATGCTCTGGGTCCTAAGGCTTTTTAACATTCTCATTCCCGTAGTGTTTTATCTCGGCCATCTCTCTCTCTCTCTCTCTCTCTCTCTCTCTTCTCTCCTCTCTCTCTCTCTCTCTCTCTCTCTCTCTCTCGGTTTCTTGGAACTGCAGCCGCCGTTCCTGGCGACTCCAGGACAGCAACTCCCCTCCCCCTGGAATGTCTCAATGTCAGGCTCGCTCCCTCCAGCAGCCAGGGCTTTCGTTACGTAATGCGCGGTGGTCACTCTGCGCGGTTCCCCACTACTACCTCTTCTCATCTACCCCACCCCCCATCCCACCCCCCCACCCAGAAACTTCTGAAACGATCAGATTCCGGCCGGCTGGGGAGCCAAGTGGGACCTGGCGCTCTGACCTTTAGGCTTAGGCACAGAGGAGGTTTAAGAAAACTTTTGGAAACGCTTTCTGCTACTAGGAAAGAGAGTAACTAGACCGAAGGTATTGCCAGAGTCTCTTTCGGGGAGTAGCACACGAGATTCTGGCGTCACTTTTCACTATTGATACAAGGTGGAAAATTTGCTACTGAATAATCCGCTATGACCCGAGGCTTTCGTTATCTGTGTCCGCTCCAAGTCAGCTTGAACTCCTCACTGGTGAACCCCTGACAAAACTGGGAGACTTCTGTGAAGCCAGGCTTCCACTGGGCAGCCCTGGGGAAGCTCCCCAGTAGATGAAATCGCACTAAATCATGAATAGGGGCCTCGTTAGCATACAGAAATCTGGCTAACATCCCAAAGTTGTTTAATCAGGTCAAATAGCCAAAATTGCGGGGGAGGGGTTTAAGAAAATTGGAGATGCCAAATTGCCAGTTCTTTGGAGCTGTGCCCTCTCACTTCCTTTCTCAGGGCTCCTCTCACGTCAATGAATTAAAATAATAATAATAACAACAACAACAACAACAAAGTTCCAGAACTTTCAGAGTTCAGGTCCTTACACTATTAGAGTTACAGAAAAACAGAACAGGGCTGAATGGGTATGTTTGTAAGGCTTGAAATTTAAACTCCTTCTTTCTGCCTAATTAATAGCATAGGCCAGTACTTTTTGTCACCCCCTTGCACAGCATCTTGCCATTTGAAAAAATTATCCATTTTTCTAAAATGAAAGTTTGAAAAACCTCTTTCTTATTAATTTGTCAAAGGAATGGTTCAGAAGCTAGTTCTTAGCCTGGGATGGGGTTTGAGAACATTAAAAAGCAAGCACTGTATTCAGACCCAAGAACTATGATGAGTTTTAAATATCAGCCAGAACTCCCACCAACCTCTTTGAGATATCAAAACCACAGCAGTTCAGACTGGAAGACAACAGTATATTTTAATATACACAGCTTGATAAAGGAAGCAAGAAATGTGGAGCCTACCCTGAATGAGGCTTACAGTTTAATAGGAGACAGATGACAAATTTATATTACAAACTGAAAAGATATATAGACTCTGAACATGTATAATCATTTATGTGTTAAGGCCCAGATGCAGAAACCAGCATAATTCCTAACTACCTGGCACACTTGAAAATGGCAGATCAGATCTGTCTTCACTTTGAGAAATTTTACCCAGAACTTAAACACTTAAGTTGCATTTTATAATGACTGAACTGGAAAAAATAATAAATTAAAGACAATCTTTTTAAAGTAAGCTACTCTTGCTTTTTATAATCTAGTGAATGTCATTTTAAGTCTATCAGTGGTATGACTTTTGAGTAAAAAGGAATTGTTGTGAATCCACCTTTCACAATTCTAAGACATAAGAGTTATTATCTTAACTTTGGTTTTTATACCATTGATCAAGGTTTTGTGTTTTGTTTTGTTTTTTCCAATGGTAAGGCAGATTCTGTCAGTTTGCAAATGGTCTGATCCCTCAGCAGTGAGGCCAGATTTTCCAAATAGGGCTTAAGATGTACTGATCCCAGCCCACAAAAAGACATATGTTTTTTTGCCAGAACGCTCAAAAGCAAGGGTGTTTAGAGTGGACATGTTTAAAGGAGACTGGAATCTTGAACAGTTTCAGAGAATGTAAAATTTCACATTAATTTTGCAAAGAAGTGGTATATATGGTTAGAAGTGTGGACCTCAAAATCCACTTGCCTGAGTTCACCATTACCAGCTGGGGTATCTTGGGCAAGTTTACTTAGCAACTTGAATGTTTCAGTTTTCTCATCTGAAAAATGGCAGTAATGATGGAGCCTACTTCATAGGACTCTTTTTCAGGACTCGCATCAAGTGTCTGGCACATAGCAACCTCTCAATACATGTTAGTTATCATTTTTATTGAGATATTTCTTTCCTGATCACATAAAGAATGTAGGGGATCTGAACAAAAAGACACAACAAAAATTAAAATTGTCTATCAAGTTTAGTTTTTTAAACTCATGAAATCAAGAAGAATGAACAAAGAACAACTTTCATGCAGGCAAAATAATAAATCAGACTACTTCAGTTAGGAACCATATAACTACTTAAAGCCAAAAAATGTCTTCTTGCTGATTGTGATATCAAGACTTTTAAAACCCATCTCTGGAGCTCTGGATACTCCATAGCTATATATAGATAGAGATTTAAATATACTCCATCCCTTCTCCATCTCTTTCAATTTCCTGTTGTTGTTGTTGTTGTTGTTGTTGAGTTTAGTTGCCCATCTCTTTCATCTTGATTTAGCTGGTTGGGTAGCTTAATTTGGAGGTCAGAGGGGGCCCAGAATAACCACTCTCCATCCCACCTGGAAAGTCTAGAGCTGTGCTCTCCAACATGGGAGCTGGGAGTCATATGTATCCACTAAGCACTTGAAATGTGACTAGTCCAAATGGAGGTGGGCTGTAACTGTTAAGTATACACCAGATTTCATAGACTTAGTACCAAAAAAAGAATGTAAAGTAGCTCATTAATGATTTTTATATTGATTACATGTTAACATGACAATATTTTAGACTTACTAGGTTAAGTAAAAAAATGTTATTAAAGCTCATTTCACCTGTTTCTTTTGAAATGTGGCTACTAGGAAATTTTGAATTACTCATGCGGCTGGTATTATATTTGTATTATACAGGATTGCTCCAGACAGTGTGTGAAGGGTGAGGCCTTTCTCAGTCATGTTAATCCATCTGGTGGACCCTTCACAAATTCAGCCTTAATATCAGTTAGTAAAACTCCCTGGCCCAGCTCAAGTATGTGACCAATGCCACCAACCAAAGGAACATTTGGGATGTGACCACAGACAGACCCAAGTACCCAAACCACTAGGGACTTCCAAATCTGTTTTCCTTTAAAAAGCTTGAGGGCTGTTTCAGCAGACCATGAGTCAAAGCCGTAAGGAGATGCCCCTGCAGAAGCAGGGAAGAATGGCATTTCTGTAGCAAATGTTGGCCTCTGTGGCTGACTTTTTTTGAGGCACATCAAAATAAGAGAGAGGGCGGAAGGAGATGCAGAAATCACCAACAGCCAAAGAGTTCATTTGAAAGAGGAAGTGTGCCACAAAAGCCATCCAAAATAAATGCAACAGTCTCTGGGAGCTGAAGGAATTTTAAGTCCTATGGGTGTTTAAAAAATAAGAAAAAGCTCACCCTCAATCCCTCTATTCATCCACAAAACATTAAGTCATGGCCTTGGCAGCTGATCGGCCACGCTGGTTCCCTGAGATCCAGAACCAGCTCTGGTATGTTCTAGACACTAAGCCAAAAAGGGGGCACCAAAACTATAATCTGATTTTCTCTCCTCTTGGGGATGTGGGTGGAGAGGGTCTTTCTCCCTTCATATCTCAGAGCACAAAAGGAAAAAAAAAAAAGTCAAGTTTTGGGCACGTAAGATGCTCCTAGGGCCGGATCTCTGAAACTTCTTATTTCAAGGGAAAGCCAAACAGAAACCAATGCCTGCTGTTTTCCACTAACTCAGTTCATTCATTCACTCATCCACTGGAGGCTCTCTTTGAGGGAGGCATTGTGCTAGGCACAGGTGGCGATATAAAAATAAACCAGACGGGAAAAAACCCGCAAAAAGCAATTCCCGTCCATCTGGAGAGAGCATAAAGATAGTAGGCCCAACCCTACAAGCAAGCAGAGTAATTACTTGATGCGACTTAAAAGGGAAAAGCAGCCTGCCCAGCCAGGCTCTCCTTTTCCTGGCACGGTGCCCATAATCCCAATGGATGCACGTTTGGGTGTTTAGGGAGTGCCTTCAGTCCTTTGGGTTTTCAAGGTTTCATGGTATTGAGATTTTCACAAGTCGGCCTACAACAGGGGAGAAGGGATATATGTCAAGGAACCTTTGTGAAGGGAGCAAGTACCTCCAACGTTGGTGGAAGGGAAAGGCCCCATGGAGATGTTCACATTTAATTTGGGCCTTGGTTGAGTAGACTTCAGAAATGAGCCAAAGAAGGACAGGCCTTCCAGGCCCAAACTATAATCTAAGAACAACTCATTCATCCAACAAATATTTGTAGGTTCCCTACTCTGTGCCACCATGCCTAATCATGCTGGATCTTGGGATGCAGAGAAACCTAAGACAGTTCCCACCTTTAAAGGGAAGGGAGGGAGAAGCAGGCAGTGACAAATACAGAGCCATGCAGCAGAAGAAAGGGGGCACTGTGGGGCTGGATGAGGCACTACAGCCAGCCGGGAAGGTCAGGGTTCATAGGGTCAGTCTTCATAGAGCCAGAATATGGTAGGAGGGAAAATGTCCCCACGGAAGTGGCAGCGTGTAGAAAAACCTCCCAGGGAAGTGAGAGAGAGAGTGCTGTGATTTCTGGGATCCCTCTGGTAGGCAGGGAGTGGCCGAGGTCTGAGTAAGACGCAAGAAGCTGGAGAGACGAGGAGTGGGTGCCAACGCTGAGAGGAAGAGTTTTACCTAGAAGGCAACCTGTCGACACGGAAAGATTTTTAAGCTGGGGGTGACAATGAAGAGGTTGCCTTTTCAGAAAGCCCTTTCCATCAGCAGTGTGACCATGAATTAGAGAGAGGATAAGCTGAAGGCCTGGGAACCTGCCAGAAGGCTATGATATCAGGGAGAAGATGAAGGGCAGAATCGGGTATTTCTAAGGAACCTGCAGGCCATGGTGGCAGGCAGGCCGTGGGCCTGCAGGACATGGGAAGGTCCCAGATGCTGCCAAGTTTTGCGCTTCTGGGAATGGACATCAGTCAGCTCCACTTGCCTGGAGAAACAAGACGTCAGAGCCAAGGCCTGAAGGCTGGAGGCCAATAGAAGCACTGAACCTTCTGCGGTGGAAGAGGGGCTTGCCTCACAGGAACACCTTAGCCCCCACCCCTCATCATCCCCTGAAAGCAGTGTAAGTCTCTTCCCCTGGCAGGCCAGTGACCCAGGCTGGGATCCTCTTAAGCCCCCGTCCTCCGGCTCTTCCTTGCTGTACGGATTCTACCTTGAGTCAAGGGCCTCTTCCAAATCCCTTTCTGCTAATCCCCACCCTTTCTTTCAGGGCGTGCTCTGAATCAGCTTAATGGACTCTCCCTCCTGGATAGTTGCATCTTAACAGGATATTCTAGGACGCCCCAAAACCTTCACAAGGAGGGGCTCAAGACTTTATGAGACACGCGGTACACACGCACAAGCACGCACGCACACACAAGCACACACGTACGCACAAGCACGCGCGCAGGCACGTAGAAGCAATGGCTTGGTTAGAATCTCCGGCACCAGGAAAGCCAGCGAATGGGTTATTTTTATACCGGAGCTTTCTCCACTCACAGCACACAGAGTAATCACAGTCTGCTCTGAGGACTGGCCTAGTCCCTGTTGTCCCGCACTCATGCTAGACAACCACAGCAGGCCTTGCTTCTTCCTCCCAGTAGAGCCACTGGTTATAGATCTTCTGCTGTGTCTAAGAGAGCTAATTCCTCTCTCTTATCCCCCCACCACCTGCCCATCCACATTTTCCAAGTCCCCCCTTGGCCTGTCTCCATGGACAGCACATCTGAAATGCTGGCACCAACCAGACAGGAAGGTCAGGGCTGCCTTGGTAGCGGCCTCGTTGCCTGGCAGCCCCCGCATCCAAAATCAAAGCACCTGGCAAGGTTCTCCTGCTAGAGGGAGGCAGGATGGAGCAAAGGAAAAAAAGAAAAAGAAAAAAGAACTCCACCATTACCACCATGACGAGGGACTAGAACCCTGTTTGGACCAAGACACGCGTGAACCAATTTCTCTTAAGCCTGAGTCCACATATAAAGAAATAAACTTACTCCCTCAGCCATTTCCTAGGGAAAGAAACTTCCTTTCATCTGCTAAAGTGGTCTTTCTGAGGGGTATTGCTTTAAGTACGGAGACATTTCTGAGGCACCTGTTTCCCGCACTCACACCATTTCTGGGACCTCGGGCTTCTCCTCTGCCATGAGCGCTCATCTAGGAGCGGTCTGAAAGCCAAGTCCAGGAGAACATGTGCAGTCTGGTTGTTCTGCAGATATTCACACCACCCTATAAGAACAGGTGTCTGCAAGCAGGAGAGATAGATGAGGGATAAGCCAAGGGACCTAAAATGTCCCACTTTCTGGCCAAGAGGGGGACCCAGCCCTCCTGAATTGCGGCAGGTGCCTTTTGTTCTCTGACAGCTCAAGGCGGTGGACTCTTGTCTACAGGGCCGCAAAAGGACAACTCCATGTTTATTCAACTCAAGAGGGCAGAGGGAAGTAGTAAGAAAACGTCCCTGAAGCCCATAGTGGGCCCAGTGCGTTTTAAATGCCTCTAAGCCAACCGCCAGACACCCTGACGACCGCTTCTGTGATGAGGCTTTGGGCTCCTGGACAGAGGCTTGGCGGCCTAAAACCCCCCAAGAAACTAAGGGCGGAGGAACTGGGCAGGGAAATGAGTGAGGGGGACTTCTGGGAGAGAAGACAGAAAGGAAGCAACCAGTTCTGGTGAAGAAGAAAAGCACAAATCCAATGAAATGGGATTATCAAGGTCTAGGCAGGAAATAAATTTTATTTTGGCACCTAGATTCCCAAAATCACCGTATGTTCTTGTCCTCTGTTCTCACCAATCAACTTATTTTATTCCCATTCAACAGGCAAAAATTGGTATGGTTGCCATATTGTAATAGTTGGCACTCAGTGACAATTCTGAAAACCAGGGCTATTTTCTAGACATGAGTGGGTTCAATGACAATGACTCTGCAAGCCAACATGTTTCTAGAATGGCTTTTCATAAAGCTGGTATTAAATGCTTTTCTCTATTTCATAGCTTGAATATAAACCTATGCAGATTAAATGGATCTCAAATTAGTCACTTGCTACTTTTGGCTTTCACAGAGTTTTATCCATAGCTATTTAAAATACTTGGTTCCTCAAAAAATTAAAAATAGTAATACCATATGATCTAGTAATTCCATTATTGGATATTTACCCGAAGAAAATGAAAACACTAGTTTGAAAAGATATATGCATCCCTGTTTACTGCAGCATTATTTACAATAGCCAAGATATGGAAGTAACCCAAGTGTCCAACAAGAGATGAACAGATAAGGAAGATGTGGTGTATACACACGCCCAATGGAATATTACTAAGCCATAAAAAAGAATGAGATCTTGCTATTTGTGACACATTGATGGACCTAGAGGGTATTATGCTAAATGAAATAAGTCAGACAGAGAACGACAAATACCATAGGATTTCATGCACATGTAGAATCTAAACAACAAAACAAATGAACAAACAGAAATACACTAATAACTCCAGAAAACATACTGGTGGTTGCCAGAGAGGAGGGGGCCGGGGAGATGAATAAAACAGATAAAAGGAGAAACACTTATATTGCCGTGTGTCCCATTTTTTGTCTCCCTGTCCCAGGAGATGCGGAGGGCAGGTGTAGCACCTTTAAATCTCCTGAGCCTGGCCCAAGGCCTAGCAAATACTTCATAAAGGGTAGTGGAAAGAATAAATAAAAACATAAATAACTACGTAGCAACATAAATCCCACCCTATAAAAAAAAAAAAAAACTCTACTTCACATCCACTAGGATGGCTAGAATCAAAAAGTCAAATGACAGCAAGTGTTGACAAGGACGGAGAGAAGTCAAAACCCTCACCCAGCGGGTGAGGCACCCAGAGTGCCAGTGGGATTGTAAAATTGTCCAGCTGCTTTGGAAAATAATCCGGTAGGTCTGCAAACAATTAAGCCTAAATTGCCCTATGATCCAGCCATTCCACTCCCAGGTGGATATCCAAGAGAAGGGAAAACATATGTCTACTCCGAAATGTGCACACGGAAGTTCCTAATCACCACAAGGTGGAAACACCTCAATGCTCGTCAACAGATGAATGAATACATGAAAGGTGATGTGTCATCCAACAGAATATTAGTCAGTCATAAAAAAGGGATGAAGCCCTGACCCATGCCTTGTGTGGGTGTGGGTGAACCTTGAAAACATTATACTAAGTGTGGGTGAACCTTGAAAACATTATACTATGCGAAAGAAGCCAGATACAAAAGGCTACATGTTATATGATTCTATGCCTGTAAAAGTCCAGAGTAGGGAAATCCACAGAGACAGAAAGTAAATTAGTGGTTACTTAGGGCTGGACATGGAGTTGGTATAGGGAAAAGGAGGGTGACAGCTACAGGATACAGAATTTCTCCTGCAGGTGATGAAAATATTCCAAAACCAAATGTGGCAATAGCTGTACGTAGCTATGAGTATCCTAAGACCCATTCAATCATACACGTTAAATGGGTGAATTGTTTGGTATGTAAATTATATCTCAATAAAACCATCTTTTAAAAATCTCTACTCGTAATAAATGTCAAACACTCACTAACCCAGATATTTCCGCAGTCATTTTTCCTTTAGAATCGCATTAGACATGTAGAAAACATACGCTGTTGGAGGGAATTCAATGTCCAACCTGGTGATTCTATATTCATGTTAGCCTCTTATTTCATACTAAGTAACACAGAAACTCCTTGCCATGAAAAACTCAAAATTTTAAAGCTATCACTATAACCAACATATGAGTTCATTGACAGAGATCCTGAAAGCTTTCGGGTTTCTAGGAAGTCTTCCCAGACAGTCAAATACAAATGTTTTAAATGTGCAGATTAGCTACCCTAAGGTGACTCCTAAGGTGAAATCTTCATCATAGAAGGGCCGAACCAAGAACCCGTTTTACCTAAGGACCAAAGCAACTCCAATGTCAAGTTTGGCTTCTTTTTAATTCTGAACTATCATGGGGATAGGAGCAGCGATTCCATCCAAATTGAGGTCTGTTTTCATTTTTACATTGTCTTTCGCTAGTTTTCATCATGCATTGTGAATTTTGGCTCAACTTTCACCTGGTAAACACCAAGGCACATGACAAGGAACGATACAAGGGGACGCCACTGATGACAATGCTAAGCAGGGTGAAAGTCTGAGGAAGGAGGGCGGTGCAGAACAAAGCGAATCAGAAAATCTTAGAACTGGGACCTGGCTTGACTACTTACTTACAAAGTACACAAACTCTGGCAGGTGACTTAATCCTGGCCCTCAGTTTATTCATCTGTAAAATGGGGAGCTTGGAACCAGCTTCTGAGGGTTGTTGGGAGGCATACACGTGACAGTGTAAGGGACATAAAGGAAAAGCGACTGACCCATAGTGAGCATTTGATAAATATGTTCTCCTTAGAGGACTGAGGACTGGTTGGTGCTTGAAAGGTACAAAGAAGGAAAGAAAAGAAGATATGGGATGGGGGAGTTAGGTGGAGTCCACGGGTTAACAGAATGTGATCCGTTAAATCGGCTGAAGCCAGAAAAATCCCGGGCCAGAATGGGAGGCCAGATTCCCTGTGCTCAAGGGAAAAGGGCGTTGGAGGAAACAGCAAAATGAGAGCCGAATTGGCCTCTCGGTAAATTCTTTGTGTTCGTAAAGGAGTCCGTCCTGTCAAGAATTTCCTTTTGGCGTATCATGGAACCCCACGTGGATGTGGTGGATGGCAGTAGGATGCGATTGAATGTTATGCGTAGGACGCGCAGTTCCTAGCAAGTTAACCACTGTTAACAGGGATATTACAAAGCCTGGATTTTAAGGGAGAAGGCCTTCATGGAAACGAACATGTAGTCCACGTTAGAAGGTCTCCTCCTTTGACATCCCATTAGGAGGAGAACGGCGTTGTGCAACTGTTCTTTACTGAAAAGAGTAAAACCAAAGTCTTGAAATAGTCAGCAAAATCAAAGTGTCCAGATTTGTTACTGGCGATTGGGCGCTCTCTAGTGTCAGCCAGTGGGGAAGGCACCCTTCAACAGTTCTAAAATTTTAAACAGTTCTAAAAACCCCGGAGGGTTCCAACTCTGGAAGAAACTGACAAACACAGCAATGTTCACAGGGAGACCTCAAAGGCCAAAAAAAAAAAAAAAAAAAAAGGCATCAGTATGACACAATCGGGTCCTTTTTTTTCATGATGTTCTGGAACATAGCAGGATTCACAAGATATTTGCTGAATGAGTGAAGGGCATTAGGTCCGTGGCAAACAGTCCTGGATTAATGCCACATCAGGGCACTGACGTGCAGTGAATACACCACCTGTCAAACTGAAGCAGCAATGGAAAACTCGACTGTTTGGACTTTAGGATACTTTCTGAGTGATACACTTGAGTAAGAACTATGGCTGGGCCACCTGGTTGAAATTAAGGAAACGGCCCCACTGGGTCCACCAAAATGTGCATGTCATAAAAGCAAGCCGTCTCTTCCTCTCTCAGCTCTGGCGAGTCCATCTGCAAAGCTGGGGGGAGTGGAGAACGTGGTTTGCCTCTGAAAAAAGGTGACCCATGATCCTACATAGTGTTAGAGCTGTAAAACATACTTGATTTCTTTATCACCCATGCTGAGTCAGGTGGAAAAAAACATGCTCAGTCCTATAGCCAAAGCTGTTTGGCATCAGATCTGTTACTACACAGAGAGGGGGAATAAAAAATTAACCACACAGCGGCGCCTGGGTGGCTCAGTGGGTTAAAGCCTCTGCCTTTGGCTGGGGTCATGATCCCAAGGTCCTGGGGTGGAGCTCCGAATCAGGCTCTCTGCTCAGCAGGGAGCCTGCTTCCTCCTCTCTCTCTCTCTGCCTGCCTCTCTGCCTACTTGTGATCTCTGTCTTTCAAATAAATAAATAAAATCTTAAAAAAAAAAAAAAAAAACCACACACAGCCTTACCTCAAATTGCTCGCCATTCCAGTTTCTTTTGTTGTCAGGAACTTAGATCCAGTAGGTTGACTTTTATTAAGTCATATTATTAAGATGACTTAATATGGAACAACTGTTTCCTGGCTATTCCAATTTTGCCAAGAAGGATCACAAGTCTTAAGGGGGGGTTGTGGGGGGAGGGGCGGAAGCCCTGACATGCAATGATCTACTTTGATCAGAGTGCCTAGATTTCTGGAAAAGCCAGCAATGTATCGGGACCTGCATTATCCCTGCTTGAAGAGAACTTCGAAAGACATGCTCCATGCAACTGCAGTGCAAATGATGACAAGCACCGTGCTACTTTCTTAGCTTATAAAGTCTGGAACACCTCCCATTCGTTCCTATGTGAATGGCAGCCTAGTATACCTACGTATTGTATCTCTAGCCTGTATCTATGGCCCCGGAATGGTCGATTACCTGAAATTGAACATCCAAGCAGAACTGCCTGAGATGTTATCTTACAGACCAGGTCTGCCCTGCCTTTTGGAAAAATCCCCAAAAGCCATACTTACTGACTGCTGATGCTTCCAGTAACTACGTGGCCTAGAAGTCACAGACAGATCTGTGCCTCAGACACCCTGGTGAGAGGTACCCAGAGCGCAGACTATGAAAACTCCAATGATCATTCCCAGTCTTCTTTTCAGAACCAAGAGGACAAAGGGAAAGCAGATGCCTTAAATGCATCAAGAGCACAGGGTGTCACTGGGAAGGGGGTATAACTCTGTTCCCCAGATAAAATCCCCTAGGAGAGGGTGCCCAAAAGGCTGGCACTTATACTCATCATTTCCAAAAGTAAGGCAGGCAAGTGAGCATTGGGAGTAAAAATTCAGGCTACAACTGGTCACCACATTTAACTGGTTACTATTTTAAGTAAGGACTACAAGGAATGAGGTCGGAGAGGGGCAGAGTCCTCCTGCATTTGCTCTACACTCCCACATTAGGCACCGGGGTACTTTTCAAACTGCAGGGGGTTGCTTTTTCTGGCTCACAGCTAACACAGAGAAATGAGGCCTTCTCTTCTCCAGGCTTCTTGTCTGGGCTCCTGACCTTCCCACACCAGGAGTGCTCTCCCAGTGGGTGGGTCAAAACAGCTCATCTAGAACTCGGGGAGGGTGAAGGAGGTAGAAAGAGTACAGCATTCGAAGACACTGCGCTCAGAACTATAGAGGTCACAGAGGTGGTGGGACATAACAGAATGAAACAAAACACCAAACCCAAAAGCAAAATTTAACTCATCCTCATCGCATGATGTTTTCAAAGGTTCTTCTTTAAATTATTGGAAAAAGATATCCTTGGTGAAAACTGCTGGATATCCCAATAAGGCTATACTTTCTCTGTGTCCCATCCCAAACCGAGCATGGACAACAGCTGATTTTATTGAAAAACACATTTATCTTTAAAAATCAAAAGTATTGGGGCACCTGGGTGGCTTGGTCGGTTAAGCACCTGCCTTTGGCTCAGGTTGTGATCCCAGGGTCCCAAGGTCGAGCCCTACATCGGGCTCCCTGCTCAGTAGGAAAGTCTGCTTCTCCTTCTTCCTATCCCTCTGCCCCTGTTCATGTGCTCGCTCTCTCTCTCTCACTCACTCACTCTCTCGCTCAAATAAATAAATCTTTTTTTAAAAAATCAAAAGTATTTTTAATGTCCCATTAAATCACTAAATGTCATTAGGAGGTGACTATAAGTAACTATTGATTTAATTCTGCCATCAAATAGAAGAGAGTGCCCTCAAGTTCAAAGCGTTGGGTAAAATATCACACACACAGTAATGCAGGCAGCAAGGCAGAATCCTAAACTACATCAACGCCTTATACTATAAGTCATTCCCAAAACAAAATAAGTGCTTCCTATGCAAGTAGTCGAACCCAACCAATGAGACACAATTAATAACAGTAATAATAATAATAATCAGAGCAACACTCACTTAGCGCTTCCTAAGTGCAGGCACCGTTCTAAAGCGCCTTCTTCATTTTAGCCTGTTTAAATGTATGTACTCTCAGGATCCTTGTTCACCAGGCAGGAAAGATTTCCCTTGTCTTCTCAGTTTGTAAAGGGGTAACTGGGTAAAAGCGAATACATACTAACTAGCGGCCTTGCCTTAAAACTAGGTCAACACGTTTCCCACTCTCTAAACCCCAATGCAAAAAACCCTCTCAGGTCCAAAACGCCAAAAAATGAATTTCTTTCCCAAATCTAAAAATTTGCAATGCTGGGTTTGTAATATCACATAGTGCCATTTTCATTAGCCTTTTCTGAAAAGTCGGAAAACCTCCTTCCCTAATGGTTAAAACCATACACCTTGATGGTTTTAACACTGTGCTAGTGCCCCCCCCCACAGCTGGACAGGCCACCCCACCTTTTCCTTACACCAGCTCTTTCCCCCTCACCCCCTCCAAGTCCTCCCATAAAGAAAAACCAAACACCAAACTATCAAACGTCTACTAAAAGTTTTTTAAAAATTTACAAAAGGCAGCGAATAATTCTGCTGACACAGCGAAACCATCCAGAAGATGTTCCGTAACAAAATATACGTGCAACTTTAAAACATTTTCCCAACTGCCCCATAATTTGTGATGAAGGTAATACTTCAGAGCAACAGACATTTGTTTTGTTCATTCTTTTGCATCACTTTTTCAACTTGAGTCCCCTCGAGCCAACTATAAATAAGAATATGTGTGTCACGGAGTCATATTAGTAGTTGGAATTCGGGGTTTATTTGGTTTTTGTTGTTGTTTCATTTTCAAAATGAAAATAAGTTCGTCTTCTTCCTGGATATAAAAGTAATACATGTCCCTTATAAAGAATCAGAACAATACACAAGAAACAGTCGTGAAAATGAAAGTCCCCTGAAATCTCACCCTCCCAGCCAATAACACGGAGGGGTGCATATAAATGTGCAAATAAATGTGTTGTGAGTCAAGGAGAGACCCACGTAGTCACACACACCTGTGCGCGGATACTCGCACAATCTTACATGAATGGGATCATATCACACCTGCTGCTTTTATTGTGGGCAACGGGAGAAGGGCAACTTCCTCTCTCCCCCTAACATTAACTAGACTGTGTCCGTGCAGATTTCCCTTTGTTATCACACACACACACACACATTCCCATTCACACATACCCACAAATAGAGGGAGGGTTTTTTTTGCTCTGCTTTTTGCCATAATGGAATCATATTACACTCATTTTGCATCTTGCTTTTCTGACTCACCGGTATCTCATGGAAATCTCTCTCAGACATCTGGTAAGGCTATAATTCATTTCATTTAATGGCCATGTAATATTCTATGGAGTAATATATTTTAATTTTTCAGCCATTCCCTGATTAACAGCCATTCACCATGTTTCCAGTTCTTGGCAGCTACAAACAATCCTGCAATAAACATTCTTGCACACATGTCCTTACAAATTAGCACTTTTATTTTTATGGAATAGATTCCTAGGAGTAGGATTCTAGGGTCAAGGGGAATATGTACTTTTAATTTTAATAGATAGTGCCAGATTGTCTTCCAAAAAGGCTGGAACGCTTTACAACTTCAACATACGAGAGTACACTTTCCCCCACATCCCTGTTGGCAACAGGTATTACAGTTGGGTTTTTTGTGTTTTTTTTTTTTTTTTTTTTTTAGTTCTTGCCAGTTTGATGAGTATAAAGCGGTGTTTCATTATGAACTTGCATTTCTCTGAATCTGGACTACTGCATGCATTGTGCAATGTGCATAGTTTGTTGGGGCTGAAATCCAGCCCACAAACAGCTTGCAAAACCAAGTATCCTGGCTGTGTTCAGTGCAGAGGAAGGACCTTTTCTTGGTGATAGGAATGTGCTGCCAATGGCCCTGTCCTGACCTCAAGAAACTGGAGCATCTTCGTATATGGCAGGATATCTGAACTTGCTCTTCTGTGAATTTTCTCTTTATAATCAGTTGCCCATTTTCCTATGGAATCATTTAATATTTTTCTTGTCCATTTAAAAGAACTGCAATTTGTAAGATTAAGTTTATAGAAATTAATTCTTTGACTACCACCTCTAATATATAGATGTTAGCTATCATTTGCCCCTTTGCTTATGGTACCATTTATGATATGAATTTTTTAAATCTATTTTTTAAACCTCTTCCCCCCCTTTTTTAACCCCTAATCTTCTAATCAAATATGCTTATTTTTTCTTTTATAACTTCTAGGCTTCCAGTCTTAGTTTTTGATCCTTAGAAAACACATGCAATGTCTTAAATTATCTTGTAAAATATTTATTCCATTTTTTACATTTATCATTTTTTCCATCTGGAATTTATTTGTGCATATGAAGTAAGATGGGGGTCCAAATTTACTTTCTTCTTCCAGCAGGATACCAGTTGAACACACATCATTTTATCTATTTACTTATTTTTAAGTGTTTTTTAAAGTCAGCTCTACACCCAGTGTAGGTGGGGTTTGAAGTCAGAACCAAGAGTCACGTGTTCCACCAACTGGGTCAGCCGGGAGCCCTGAACCCACATCGTTTTAAAAAGGGTTTAATCTTTGGGCTGCCTGAGTGGCTCAGTTGGTTAAGCTCTTGATTTTGGTTCAGGTCATAATCTCAGGCTCCAGTTATGACCTCAGGGTCATGAGATGAAGCCCCACATCACCTCCATGCTCACTGATGAGTTGGCTTGTGGATTCTCTCCCTCTCCTTCTCCCTCTCCCCACCCTCCTCTCCCAGGGTCACACTCATGGTAGGCTCTCTCTCTTTCTATCTATCTATCTCTAAAATAAATAAATACATCTTTTTTAGAAACTAATTCTAGCTGCTGAATTCAAACGCCTCCTTTGTGGATACTAATCTCTAATGTGCCAGGTCTGGATTCTCACCGTTCCACTGCTCTAATGATTCCTAGCCCAACACCAATGCCTATACCAGTCAGTTCTGATAGCTGATATGCTTTTTTCCCATGACAAATCAATTATTCTAATCTCACTTGGAGATTATTTTATAAAGTTGGAGATTATTTTATCTGGTTCAGAAAAAAAACCCATGAGCATCCTAATTGAAATTGCATTAGGTGTATATATTACCTTGTGGAGAAATGACATTTTAAATATTGTCTCCATATCCAAGAACAGGATAGGCCTTTGCATTCATTCAGATCTTCATTTGTGTTTTTATCACAGTATTCTGTAGCTTTCTTTATAAGTCCAGTGTCTTGTTAGATTTATATCTAAGTATGTCATTGTTTTTGTTGTTGTTGTAAATGTAAAACTTTTTTCCATTTCCACTTTTTTTTTAGGATTTTCTTTTTAAGTAATCTCTACACCCAAGGCGGGGCTTGAACTCATGACCCTGAAATCAGAGTCACACACACTCTACCTACTGAGCCAGCCAGGTGCCCTGCTCTTTACAAGTATTTAAAATCCAACCCCATTACCAGATTATCTTAATTTTTTAAAGATTTTATTTATTTATTTGATAGAGCAATCACAAGTAGGCAGGGAGAGAGGGGGGGAAGCAGGTTCCTTGCTGAGCAGAGAGCCTGATGTGGGGCTCGATCCCAGGACCCTGAGATCATGACCTGAGCTGAAGGCAGAGGCTTAAACCACTTAGCCACCCGGGCACCCCCAGATTATTTTATTAATTCTTATATCCTCTTTTTTTTTTAAACTAGAGTCTGTCAGTTTTTCTAGGTATATAATCATATCATCGGGGAAAAAAAAGTTTTTCTGTTGTTTTCCAATTTGCCATTCAGATTACAATAATGATTTTAATGGAAATTATTTTCATGTTTCACCACGTAGAACATTATTTGCTTTTAGTTTTTGGTAAATAGCTTTTGACATGTTTGTTTCTTTCTGTTACTATTTCCTTAGAGTTTTTATTAGGAATGAGATGATTTTTATCAAATACCTTTTAGCTTCTACTATATGATCATATAGTTTTTCTTATTATGAATTTTATTCAAAGTTTTCTGATACTGAATCATCTCAAGAAAGCCTTTCTGGTCTGGGTACATCAGGAGTGGGGGTTACTTCTGCTGGTTTGTTTTGTTTTGTTTTGTTTTGTGTGTTTGATAAATTTCTAGACTGTTTCTGCTAGACTCGATTTACTGATATTTTGAGTTTCTGCAAATATATATTCATTAGTGAGATTGTTCTAGAATTCTCTTTTGTACTACCTTTACCCAGTTGGGTTATAAAATTATGCTGGCTTTGTAAAACAAATTGGGGGTTTAATTTTTTCCTGTAGCTTGGAATATATTAAATAACCCCAGAATCATCCATTCTTTAAAGATTAGATAAAACTCTGCTTTGAATCTATCTGTTCCCCATTTCTTTTTAAAGATTCTATTTATTTATTTGACAGAGATCACAAGGAGGCAGAGAGGCAGGCGGTGGGGTTGGGGGGAGGGAAGCAGGCTCCCCGCTGAGCAAAGAGCCCAATGTGGGGCTCGATCCCAGGACCCTGGGATCATGACCTGAGCCGAAGGCAGAGGCTTTAACCCACTGAGCCACCCAGGCTCATTTTTAATGGTAGATTTTTTAAATGGCAGATTTTGAATCATCTTTCTGATTTCTCCTCTGGTAAGTAACCTATTCTGCTTTTTCATTTCATCTTGGGTCAAATTTGATAGTTTGTATTTTGGTAAGATACCACTCATTTTGGTAAGATACCACTTCAAATTCACTGCCATGGAGTCGTATGTCACAGTCAAAATTCCTTTAATCTTTTTCTGTTTTGTGCTATGATTATGTCTCCCCTCTTGTTCCTAAACCAGTCTATTTTTGCTCTTTTTCTTTTTTCTTTTAAGCTCCTCAAACCAAATGTATACAAGAAATGGATGCATTATAAGCCATATTCAATACTGCCTTTCCCTAAAGATAAGTGAGTGCATATGATATGAAACGTAAAAGGAAAAAAAAAAAGTGGAAAGTAACTCTTTCTGCTCATGTTCCCCAGCCACTCAGTACCCTCCTGAGACACAACCAGTGCAGGGAGGCTCTTCTCTCACTTCTGGAGATGAATGCTTATCCCACTAATTGTCCGTCTTTCTTCATTTTTAACATAAGCATTTAAGTATAAATTTTCCTCTAAAAACTGCTTTAACTGCATCCTAGGATTGTAACGTGTTGGGTTTTTTCTTTATTAATCTACTCTCCACTACTAATCTTCCTCCTTGGGACGCCTGGGTGGCTCAGTAAGTTAAGCATCTGCCTTTGGCTCCAGTCATGCGTCCAGGGTCCTGGGATCGAGCCCCCCACTGGGCTCCTTGCATGGCAGGGAGCCTGCTTCTTCCTTTGCCTGATGCTCCTCTGCTTGTGCTCCCTTTCTTGTTTTGACAAACATATAAAAATCTTAAAAAAAAAATTTCTCCCTCAACCCATGGGTTATTTAGAAATGTATTTCTTCATTTAAGTTATAGCTATATTCTTTTTCTCAATTATTTACTTCCTCTTCGCCCACAGTAGGATAATGCATGCCCACTGAGTTTAGATTTGACCATGTGGCTTTCTTGGGCCAATGGACTACTTAGCAGATCAGATGGTCCCTGACCGAGGGCGGTTAGTTTTACGATTTTTTTTTTACTTTACAATGGTGCAAAAGTCATACACACATTCAGTAGAAACTGTACTTTGAATTTTGAATTTTTATCTTTTCCCAGGATAGTGATATGTGTAGAGTCCTCTCTCACGGTGTGGGGCAGTGGCGGCCAGCCACAGCTTCCAACCAAGATCAGGAGGGTAAACAACCCGCACACTGACAACCACTCTGCACCCATATTACCATCCTGTTTGTCACTTTCAGCACAGCATCCAGTAAGTTACATGAGATATCCAACACAACTGTAAAGTTGGTTTTGTGTTGGATGATTCTGCCCAATGGTAAGCTAACAGAAGTGTTCTGAGCCCATTTAAGGCAAGCTAGGCTGAGCTCTGATGTTCTGTAGGTTAGACATGTTAAATGTGTCTTCTTTTTTTTTTTCCCGGAGATTTTATTTATTTATTTGATACAGAGAGAGTGCCCAGAAGCAGGAGTGGCAGACAGAGGGAGAGTGAGTAGCAGGCTCTCCAAGGAGCAGGGAGTCCAATGCGGAACTTGAACCCAGGACCCTGGGACCATGACCTCGGCCGAAGGCAGACGCCTAACCCACTAGAGCCATCCAGGTGTCCCTTAAATGTGTTTTCAACTTAACAATGTTTTCAACGTATGATGGGTTTGCCAGGACATAACCCCACCATAAGTCTAGGGAGATCTGTATATTACAGCACAGTTTTAAGTTCGCTTGTGTGGTCTGGCTAGGCTGTTGCACTCCAGTGACTACGGCACAAGAAAGCCATGTCCCACATGGAGGCTGCTCCTTCCTTCCTGAATCCCAGAATAAAAAGATACAGAAAAGAGACCTGAAACTAGCCTACGGCTTGGAGCAGAGCTGCAACAGGGACAGCAGGAACATGAAAGAGAAATAAATGTGTTGTGAGTCGAGGAGGGACGGAGGTTGTTTGTTTGCACGATAACCTAACTAAAGCTGACTAACACAATTTGCAGATGCAAGGGGATTTGTTTTCTATTATCTCTTTGTTATTGATTTCTGGTATAATTGCGTGGTGGTCACAAAGCACACACCCTATTATTCCAATCATTTGAAGTTTGTCAAGAATTCCTTTATAGCCAAATATATATCCAGGTTTTAACCAATATTATCTGGCCCTAAAAAAAATATGTATTCTGCAGTCATTAGATATATTTTTATCTACTAATATGTCCATTAAATTAAGTTTGCTCATCACGTTGTTCAAATCTTCCATGTGCTTACCGGTGTATGTCCTCTTATCCTATCACTTATCAAGAGGCATAGGCTAAACCAGCCTGTTACTAAGATTTTGTCCATTTCTCTTCGTAGAAACTCAGCAAGGGGTCTGCTTGTCCCGCTGCCTCTCCCTCTGCTCATAGTCTGTCTCTCTCTCGCTCTCTCTCAAATAAATAAATAAAATCTTTAAAAAAAAAAAAAAAGAAAGAAAGAAAGATTTATAAACATAACCTCTTTTTTGCCTGAATCATTGGGAACAAAGTAGCCAATGTGATGCCTCATCACATTTAAACACTTTAATGTGTGGGACGCCTGGATGGCTCAGTTGGTTAAGCAGCTGCCTTTGGCTCGGGTCGTGATCCCGGCGTCCTGGGATTGAGTCCTGCATCGGGCTCCTTGCTTGGCAGGGAGCCTGCTTCTCCCTCTGCCTCTGCCTGCCACTCTGTCTGCCTGTGCTCGCTCGCTCTCTCTCCCTCTCTCTCTGACAAATAAATTAAAAAAAAAAAAAAGTTTAAACACTTTAATGTGTAATCCCTACCAACAAGGACATTCTCCTATATAATCAAAATACAAACATCAAAATCAGAAAATTAACATTATACACTACCACTGTCAAATCTAGAGACCCACTCAAGTTTTGCCAATTGTTCCAATAATACCCTCTGGAAAACTAGAAGATCCCAATCAGATGTCATGTTGCATTAAATTGTCATGTCTCTTTACTCTTCTTCAATCTGGAAGAGCTCCTCAGACCTTCCTTGTCTTTCATGACCCTGAAATTTTTGAAGATTACAGGACAGTTATTTTGGAGATACGGGTTTGCCTGATTTCCCTCATGGTTAGAGTCACGTTCTGTGTTTTTGGCAAGAACACGACAAAAGTGATGGTGGGTTCTTCTCCTTGCATCTATCAGATGGTGTCCAATCAAGATTTGTGTCATTACTGGTGATATTAACTTTGGTCCCTTGATCAATCTGGTGTCTTCCAGACTCTCCACTGTGTAATCACTCTTTCCCTCCTTGTCATTAATAAGCATTTTTAGGAGTTTTTTTGAAATTGCATCTATGTCCTTACCTCATCAAACACTTGCCCCCTAGTTTCATCATCCATTGGCGTTTCTTTACTGAGTTACTATGACGGTGATGGTTGCCAAATCATGATTTTCTAACTCCATCATCTCTATTCATTGGCATTCTGCTAGAAGAAAAACTTTTCTTCTCTCTTCATTTGTTCATTCATTTAGTTTGTTGCATCAGTATGGACACAACGACTCCTACTTACTCGGTGGGCTAGAATCCATTAATATTGTCATTCATTTAGGTGTCAGATAGTCCCAGATTGGGCCAACTTTCTCTTTTCTAACCCTAGAGTCAGCCATTTCTTAAAATAAATAAATAAATAAATTTTAAAAATTTTTGGTTCCTTTTACTAGAAAATAGTATTTAGCATCCAAGATCTGAACATTAGGTAAGCTTATTGTCATTACAGTGTTGCTGCTCCCAGGCCCTCTCAGGGGCCCAAGGGAGGGAATTAGGTGGACATACACACATTTATGTCTGTATTTGTTTTCTTTCTACTGAAAATCATGATTCATTTTAGTACCTCAGTTCCAATCTGGCTTTTTTTTTTTTTTAAGATTTATTTATTTATTTATTTGACACAGAGAGAGAGAGATCACAAGTAGGCAGAGAGGCAGGCAGAGAGAGAGGAGGAAGCAGGCTCCCTGCTGAGCAGAGAGCCCAATGCAGGGCTCAATCCCAGGACCCTGAGACCATGACGGCTCACCAAAGGCAGAGGCTTAACCCACTGAGCCACCCAGGTGCCCCTCCAGTCTAGCTTTCTATCTTTCTGTATTGCTAGCTCCCTTCTTGGACAGCGAGAACCCAGTCTCAATATATTTATTTACTGGATCATGTTATGGACTGAACTGTCTCCCCAGAATCCGTATGTTAAAGCCCTAAGCGACTCCTCCCCACCACTACCACCATAGCTCAGAATGTGGCTGTATTTGGAGACAGATCGGGCCCCAATCCAGTCTGACTGGGGTCCCTATAAGAAGAGGAGATTTGGACACGGGGAGAAACTCCAGGAATGCGCACACAGAGGAAAGACCTGTGAGCACACCATTGAGCTGGCAGCAATCTGCAAGCTAAGGAGAGAGGCCTCAGGAGAAATTAACCCAGCCAACACTTGACCTTGGACTTCCAGACTGTGGAACTGTGAGAAATAAATTTCTGTTGTTTAAAGTCACCCTATCTGGGATGCTGGATGGCTCAGTGGGTTAAGCCTCTGCCTTCAGCTCGGGTCATGATCTCGTGGTCCTGGGATTGAGCCCCGCATCAGGCTCTCTGCTCAGCATGGAGCCTGCTTCCCCCTCTCTCTCTGCCTGCCTCTCCTGCCTACTGATGATCTCTCTCTCTGTGTCAAATAGATAAACAAAATCTCTATAAAAAAAAAAAAAAGAAAGAAAAAAATAAATCCACTCTGTCTATAGCATTTTGTTTCGGCAGCCGTGGTCAACTAATACAAATCAATCTCCCTTCCTCCCTCCCTCCGTCCCCCACCCGATATGGAGCCAATCTCCCATCGTGGCTCCTCATATCCTCCCAGTGCACCCCTCAGCTGAGTGGGTACCCTCCTTACCGCACTAGGCTCCAATGTACCGGGCTGACCCTGCCACAACTAACGTCACTAACATCACTCCCCTGTGTACTTGCCCACCTCACCCAACCCCTGCTCCGATTCCTGATAACGGACCCCCACAGCCCTTACTGTACTCCCTCCCCTGTGCCGCTGCCCCCCTTGCTCGACTCGGGCCTTGACATCGGGTGCCAGGCCACAGACGTCATCTCATGGATGTTTGCCTTGCTTAGCCTTACTCACTGACTTTTGGACTAAATCTCACCTTCGTTCTTCTAACATATTTTCACCTTTTCCAGGCCAGCTTTCTCTGGGCATCGATGCCAACTAGAAGAACCGATGAGGCTGCATGGATGTGTCCCATTGATTACACATGTCACTTAGACCTGAATTAGCAGGACTGGCCTGCAGAAATCAAGTTCTCGAGCACACAGATCTGGTTTGATACTTTTATGATATAAAAGCCTCTCTTTCTTCTGTTCTGTCTCCTGACTCGACCCAGGTTCCTACCTGGTACCTCACTCAGGGTCCTGACAGTCCTGGTCCCCTCCACTGTGGTGTTGGATGTTTTCTGTCTCTCAGGGGCTGGTGATACCAACTGGTGTTGAAGACATCTGAATCTTTTTTCATTTTCCTTAAACTCTGGGATTTACTATTTTGGGGCAAAGGACTCTTTTCCTTGGATTTTTTTTAAAGGATATCTACTCATTTCTAAAACATTATTTCACCTTCTCTATTTTATCTTACAGCTCATCAGAGTGGGCATGAGGCTGCAGAGATCTGTGTCAAGAACAAAGAGATTACAGAGGCATGTGGGTGGTTCAGTGCTTTGGGCGACCAACTTTCGTTTTGGCTGGCGTCATCTCGGGGTCATGGGATCAAGCCCCGCACTGGGCCCCGTGCTCAGCAGGGTGTCTGCTTGAGATTCTCTCTCTCTCTGTCTGGCCCTCCCCACTACTCCCCCTGCACGCTCTCTCTCTCTCAGTGAGATAAATAAATCAGTCTTAGGGGGTGAAAAAAGAACAAGAACAATCAGATTGCAGAGAGTAGCAGAGCTAAGAGATGACGTAGTTCGGGGGGGGGGAGGGGCGGGAAAAAAATCACCTGGGTTCCTGACATTCTAGTTTCTAATTCCAGTGCCTCCTCCTCATAGATACAACATACCCCCAGAATCCTTCCACGAAACTCTTCTTCGGCTTGTGCTAGCCTGATTGGGATTCCGAGGCTTTGCACAGAGAGGTGTGTCTTGGACATTCATTCTTGTGCAAATTTCAGTCCACCCAGCCAAAAACCTCGTCATCTAAAACCATTGCCTACAAATGCTTTGTGCTGAATGGTCTAGCCTGCTTTCAATGAATTCTGAGCAGCACCTATTTCTGTCGCGATCTCTCATTCATGTAAGCTCCATATTCTCTGCCAACCAAGGAGCCATGCACAATCTCAATGTTTGTAGAGGCTGGTTTAGTGAAGGAGCCAGTGGATTTTGTCACCATATATATTCTGTGCATACTGCAGTGCGATGGGCCCTGTTCATTCTGAAGACCTCCCCGATGATGGCTCAGCCAATCACCCACCACGCGTATTTGCGGAGCACCAGCAAGTGCATCCTCTGACAAGGAAACCGACTTGGAGCTTGTACCTTAATAGGGCACGGCTCAGACTGCTACCCCCTTAGGCACTGTCCTTTCCTTTGCACTACCATATTACCTTAACTGACTCGAATTTCGGAAACCTGAAAGATGACTCTAAATCATAGACCCCCAGTTCCCTTATCTCACTCATTTTTACTCCTCTTGGAATTTATATCCTGACTTCACAAGTCTAAGAATGATCGCTCTGGCTGCCCGCGCCGCACGACCTGCTGGGGACTGGGAGCCCCAGCTGTGCTTTCTGACTGCCTCGCACGCTTCCCCTGGCAATAAACAGAACTCTATTAGGGCTTCCCTAATGGCTCCGGAAGCAATGGGCAACACTGCTGCTCATTAATGGTGGCACTGTCACCGTGGGGCTAGAAGGAACAAATGTTTATTTGGCTCCAGAAAATGAGCTGACCCCACCATTAGACAATGCCCACGGAGGTGAGGTGGGAAGAAGCCATTTATAGAGACAGAAATTTATTTTGCGGAAACCTACACTGTTAGTTAAAGCCCTTGCAGCAAAAGCCCACTGTGGCGGACACTGAGCCTTGCAGGAAGGAGCGATCTCTCCAGGGGGAGGTAGGAAATCACACCCATGCCTCAGACTGGGAAGACAGAGGCCTGGAAAACCTCCCTCTGCAATTCTCCCGTGCCCTCCCAGCTCTTCCTCAAGGAGGTCCAGCGAAGCAGTTGGGGCTCCCACTATTCAGAAGAAGGGTTTGTTTTTTGGTTCGGGGGTGGCAGGGGGTTTGGGGTAGAGGTTTGCATTCAGTTTCCCTGAGTTCTCAAGTGCTCACGGGGGGTCAGGCCCTGTTCTAAGTGCTTTGTAGGATCCAAGCATGTTCAAACCTTATGCTGAAGTAGATATCCTTGGTAGCCCCGTTTTTTCCCATCGGGGAAACTGAGGCTCAGAGAGGCCAATTAACATGGCCAGGGGCCCACAGCTAAACTGTAAAGGAACAGGAATTTGGACAGAGTCTGACGGGTTCCAGAGCACACAGTCTTAACTCTAGGCTGTATTTCAAGTGATAATCAACAATAATAGGCAACACTAGGTGTCTTCCAATACACAAAACACCTTCAAATATGTCATCACGGTTATCCATAGTGAAATACTTTCCTGATCTGGAAAGGTGGGGTCTAGGTAATGAAATTTGGGACAGAACAAGAAAGAAATTAATTTTGTGAAAGCATCTGGCTTTCAGTATGGATTCATCTGAGAAATGAGGGCTAAAGAGGTCCCTTACATTAGCCTTCTTGAGTTAGCTGATTTTCTACATACGTGATCCCAGAAAACAACAGAAAAGCTTATTAATCCAGTCCCTTGTGTTCTCTCCTGAGGTCAGGAACAACATGCCCATCTGATTTTTTAAAAGCCTCCCCAGGCACGTGCTCCCACAGCTATCTGGATAAAGCAGGTTCTCCCTGAAGTCTTTCTTTCACTGTCTCTTAAGGCTAAGCTGAAGCCAGTGCTTCCCTGCTCTCTTCCGCAAGTTCCCTAAAGACCATCCCCTCCCCCATCAGTGTTAAATACAAATCCAAGTGCAGAAGAAACCAGGGAGGCAGTAAGATTTGGAACAATTATATGCCTCAATTTTTTTTTCCCCTGCTCTTAATCCGCAGGATTTTTTCCCCCTTCCCTCAATCTATACCTTCTTACATCTATAAGGCTGTTGTCACTGATAAAACCAGTCATCGGGAGCAAGGCACATCCTTTTAAATTCTTCTAGCTTGCCGAAAAAATGAATGATGCTCCCTGAAGCTATGAAAAAAAAAAAATGAGAATCCTTCTCATTCTCAAATCCAGGCCACCCTGGGAAGACCCCAGTCTTGCAAATGCTTAGCATAGGGGGAGAAAAGTTTTAGAAATTATTTGAAGAATTCCCCAAATGTAAGCACAATTCTTGGCACCAAGTAGACAGGGCAATATATAAGAAGGTGGGAAAAGTAGGCTCTTGCAATGACCTGTGTTTCCAAGAGAGGTGTCCATTGACTCCTAATGACAGAGATCCCTCTCTAGGGGGCAGAGAGTGGAGAAATGCTTAGCTGAGGATGAAGCCTCATGAAGGAATTACAGTCTGTAGCATAAAGAAGCCCAAAATGGAATTATCTGGAGAAACTGGATGCCTAGAATCAAGACAGCATGCATTACTCCCCCAATAAAGCACAGTGTAAACCACTCAGCCCTCAGGTCAGGGACTGGAAAGAAGGCAATCCATTACGCACTCAATTCCAGAAAGACAAACCTGGCTAACATTTTCCTTTTTTAACTGATCAGACTGGGTTTTTGAAAATCATATTGTATAAGAATATATATTGACCTGAAAAAAAAAATGGTTCACAAAAATTGTTTAAACAAAACAATGGTGGCAGAGACTCTTATAGGTATGGCTACATCCAGAAGGAGTGATCAAATAAGTAAATACATTAAAGATAATTCACTGTTGGGGCACCCCGGTGACTCAGTCAATAGGCGGCTGGCTTTGGCTCAAGTCAAGAACTCGGGGTCCTGGGATTGAGCTCCGTATCAGGCTCCCTACTCAATGGGGAGTCTGCTTCTCTCTCTCCCTCTGCTCCTCCCCCTGCTAATGCTCTCTCTGTCTCTCTCTCAAATAAATAAATAAAATCTTTTTTTTTTTTTTTAAGTATAATTCACTGTTAGAGAAGATACAAATGTGGAAAGGGAGAAAACTTGAATGAGCCCCATGGTGATGGACTGGAATTAGAGGTATTGTTGTGAAGTCATAGTTTTCAAGATAATAGAAAATCGCTTCTTGGACTTTTGGCTAAGATCAAGTGAAGATAGATTATAGATGTATAAGTAAATATAGATGTAAATGTGTGTATGTGTGTGTACATTGTGTGTGGAAATGTGTGGGTGTATATTCCCAACTGTGACCCTGAGTGGGCCTTGCAAGAGGGACACCCTAATAGCAATGAGTATGCTAGCACTCAGATCTTGGTTTCTAAATACCACTGTCCACTAAATGATACTAGGACTCCTTAAAGAAATAATTCATTCACACCTGGGGCCGGGGAAGTACAAGATGAGCCTACAATATCTTTTGCTAGAAAAGAATGACCAAAGAATAATGAGGAGATGTCAAAAGGACACAGAAGTCAGTTTGAAAAGCTTCTACTAGCCAAAATGGGACCATTTTAGCATAAAAATAAAGAATCATAAGACTGAATTTAAATTTTTATTTTTTTTTAAAGATTTTATTTATTTATTTGACAGAGATTACAAGTAGGCAAGAGAGGCAGGCAGGGAGAGAGAGGAGGAAGCAGGCTCTCCGCGGAGCAGAGAGCCCGACGTGGGGCTCGATCCCAGGACCCTGGGATCACGACCGGAGCCGAAAGCAGAGGCTTTAACCCACTGAGCCACCCAGGCGCCCCATAAGACTGGATTTAACCTACCAAATAAGGTAGGAAACTCTGAGCATATTAATCAATTGATTAAATGAAAGCTTGTAAAGAATAGGATATTTACATAGACTTACAAATACTTACCAAATTACCAAAAAAAGTAATGTTGTGCTATGGTTATGTAAGATGTTACCATGGGGGAAATAATATGAAGGGTACAGGGACTTCTTTATATTATTTTTACAACTTCCTGTGAGTCTATAATTATTTCAAAATTTAAAATAAATTTTAATTTTTAAAAAAGAATAACTTTACATTAGAGAAGGCTGTCTGACCATTATCTTAATCAAGAAATGAAAGTTGGGGTGCTTGGGTGGCTCAGTCGTTAAGTGTCTGTCTTCAACTCAGGTCATGATCCCAGGGTCCTGGGATCAAGCCCCACATTGGGCTCCCTGTTGGCAGGAAGCCTGTTTCTCCCTCTCCCACTCCCCCTGCTTGTGTTCCCTCTCTCGCTGTGTCTCTCTCTGTCAAATAAATAAATAAAATTTTAAATTTAAAAAAAAATGAAAGTTAACATCATCCGTAATGGGACAAATCCAAATTCTGTGCTGCCTGATAGGATGTGATGAGAAGAATGCAATGTCACCTCTGTGACTTCCTTGTTGAAGATAGTCTGAATCTAATCCTGGAAAACAGCAGACAAATCTAAAATGAGGGCCCCAACTGAGGGACATTCTACAGATTAACTGGCTTGTAATCTTCAGAAGTGTTAAGGTCATGAAAATTTTTAAAAGATTGAGTAACTGTTTTATAGTGAAGGAGATTTGAGACATAACTAAATACAGCATGTGATTCTGATCCTTTTGCCATAAAGAAAATTATTGGGACAATGGGTGATTCTTGAGATGGGCGAAGGATTGGATTGTAGAAAAAAAACTGATTTCCTGATTCTGATGGTTATATTGTGGAGATAGATAAATAGATAGATACACGGTTATACTGAGGAAAGTACAAACTAAGAGTATTCCAGTGGGAAATTCCTCTGTATTACAGTTCAAAGTTTCTATTAGATTGTGATTGTTTCAAAAAGAAGTTTTTTAATTATTAAAAAAAAAACTATACAACTAATCTCCAGCACCTAGAACAGGCATGGCAATCCAACTGCTCAATAAATAACTGAATGAATTAATGAACTATATAAACAAGTACAACAAACATATGCTTAGAAATAAAGACATCCAAACATGAACAGTGGGTTTTTTCAAGGAATGGATTTATCATAGGTAATTTGGATATCCTTTTTTTTTTTTTTACTTTATGCTTTTCTGTTTCATACATTTTTGCATCAAGCATGTATTATTAATTGTTGAATTGGTTGAGCTGCTCCCTAGCTAAGGTGCAGAAGTACCCCAAGTCTTGTCCTTGAATTTGGGGATTCCAACATTTGATGGTATCAATTCCTTGGACAAGATCCTTAGACAGTGCTTCAGTCCAGGGGCACTTGGGTGGCTCAAGCGGTTAAGCGTCAGACTCTTGACCTCAGCTGAGGTCTTGATCTCAGGGTTGTCACTTCAAGCCCCATGTTGGACTGGAGTCTACGCTAGGCATGGAGGCTACTTGAAAGAAAAAAAGAGAGAGTGAGAGAGGGAGGAAGGAAGAAACTGCTTCAGTCCATCTAAGTATATAGAATACTAATTATTTATTATTACTAGAATATATAAATTCCTGGTATCTAGAATATTCTTGCCCATCACCCAAAGCTCCCTTCTTTCTAGATTCATGTTTCCCGGGTAGTAGAGTTTGGTGAACATGTAATCATACAAAGAGGGTCAGAGAGTCTTGTATGATATGAAAAAGGACTGAAGAATTATTCTGGATGCAGAGTTCCAGTGACCAAGACATTGGACACTACTGAATAAACACTGATAAATTCTGATTAAAGGGATACTTTTTCTGGGTTTAGAGCAGACTGTTATCACCTAATAGACATGTTAATTTCCGTTTCTCTTGTATCGATTATATTTTGCATTAGTGTCTCCATCATGGGATTTGACAGGCATTCTAGTTCCTTTAGCAACACATTTATATGCACCTCTTAAAATGAGTAACTTCTGTTGTTGGTTGCTGTAGATGGTGTTCATTTGCTTTAATTAACTCTTAAACTTTCTATTTTATAAGCAATATATTCACATGGCCAAAATTCAAAAGGCACAATGAGACATAAAGTCATCCCTGTCTCCTAATCACCCAGGTCCCCTCCCTAGAGGTAACTGATATTATCAGTTTCCTGTGAAATTCCAGGGACATGTACATGCATGCACACACACACACACACTTTTCACCCTATGTATGTAATACTTTCTGTACTGCTCTTCACCTTTTTTCACCAAGCATCTAACTTTATATCAGTATACAAAGAGCCTCCTCGTTCTCCTTCTTTTTCCTTCTTTTTTAGTGCACAGTATTCCACTGAATGAATATACCATCATTTTTTTTAATAGTCTCCTACTAATGGACATTAAGATGGCTTCAAAACTTTCACTATTACACAATGTTCCATTTACCTAAGTCATTTTGCAAACATATTTCTTTGATCAATTCATAGCAGGGCAATTGCTGGGTCAAAGGTATAGGCATTTCTTATTTGGTAATATTATTCTGCTGCCAAACTGTCTCCCATAGAGGTTGTATGAGAGCCTCACTGAGCATTAACAAATTTCTGGAGTTTGCCGATCTGGTTATGAAAAAGCATACATCAGGGTCACCTGAGTGGCTCAATGGGTTAAGCCTCTGCCTTTGGTTCAGGTCATGACCTCAGGGTCCTGGGATCAATCCGCATTGGGCACTCTGCTTAGCAGGGAGCCTGCTCCCCCGCTCTCTCTGCCTGCCTCTCTGTCTACTTGTGATCTCTCTCTCTCTCTCTCTGTCAAATAAATAAATAAATAAATAAATCTTTAAAAAAAAAAAAGAAAAAGAAAAAGCTTACATCTAAGTTGTTTTGTTTTGTTTTTTTAAGATTTTATCTATTATTTATTTATTTGTTTGTTTACTTATTTGAGAGAGGGGACACCTGGGTGGCTCAGTCAGTTATGCAACTGCCTTCTGCTCAGGTCATGATCCTGGAGTCCCAGGATTGAGTCCCACATTGGGTTCCCTGCTCTGTGGGGAGTCTGCTTCCCCCACCTTGTATTCTCCCTCTCTCTAATAAATAAAATCGTATTTATTATTTTAATTACATATTTTATGTATAACATACATTATATGTTATATATTTATTATGTATTTTATTATATGTTATATATTAATATACATATATATCATGTAACATGTAATATAATATTATATTATAATAATATAACATATATTATATATTATATTATATATAATATATATTAAATAAATACATATTTATATATAAATAAATTATATATTATAAATAAATAATATATATTAAATAAATAAAATCTTATTTATTTGAGAGAAGGAGAACAGGGGAGGAGCAGAGAAAGAGGGACAAAGACTCTGCACTGAGCATGGAGCCCAGTGCAGGGCTCAATCTCATGACCCTGAGACCAGGACCTGAGCCAAAATCAAGACTGAGCCACCAGGCACTCCTCAGAGGAGTTTTAAACTACATTTTCCTTATACCGAAGGACAGTGAGGATTCTTTCATGTTTATTTCCTTTTCTGTCTAGTTGGTAGAGACACTTCATGTTTACTTTTTTTTTTAAGATTTTATTTATTTGACAGACAGAGATCACAAGTAGGCAGAGAGACAGGCAGAGAAAGGAAGAAACAGGCTCCCTGCTGAGCAGAGAGCCCGATGCAAGGCTCGATCCCAGGACCCTGAGACCATGACCTGAGCCAAAGGCAGAGGCTTAACCTAGTGAACCACCCAGGCGCCCCTCTACTATGTTTACTTACAGTACTTTATCTATTAAGAAAATCGCTTTTCTGTGATAGGAGTTAAAGGCATTTTATACCAAACTGAGTGTCTTTTAACTTTCAATTGTTCTTGCCTTGAGAGTACAAACTCTGGAACCAGACTTCCTGAGTTTAAATCCTGGCTCTGCCACTCACCAACTGTGTGACCCTGTGCAAGTTACTAAACCTATGATTCAACTGATCAGTGAAGTAGTGACAGGAGTAGCACCTACTTCACACAGTTGTTGTAATTAAAAGAATGAACATATGGAAAGAGCTTAGAAAATATGTGACACATGATAAGGACCATATTTTTTTTCTTTTTAATGTAGTCAAATTTAATGTTATTCATTTTAAATGCCATTTCAGAGAAAAACTTTTATTTGCCTTGGCTTCAAATTCTGGAGATGAAATTTTTTTTAAAAAAGGAATTTTTTTGTGTTAAAGAATTATTTATTTTTTAATTTTTTTAAGAGTTTATTTATTCATTTGACAGACAAAGATCACAAGTAGGCAGAGAGGCAAGCAGAGAGAGAGAGAGGAAGGGAAGCAGGCTCCCTGTCAAGCAGAGAGCCCAATGCGGGGCTCAATCCCAGACCTGGGATCAGGACCAGAGCTGAAGGCGGAGGCTTTAACCCACTGAGCCACCCAGGCGCCCCAAGAATTATTTATTTTAAAGAGAAAGCATGAGTGAGGAGAGGAGCAGAGGGAAAGGAAGAGAGAGAATCTCAAGCAGACTCCACGCTAAGTGTGGAGCCTGAAAGGTCCCCCACTAATTGGTCCGTGATTAAAGGAGCGAGACTGATACAAAGCGAAGGTCAAGCAAAGATTTATTTCACGCCAAGCATTGACAATCAAACTGACTGGTCAGGGCCGTCTCTTACAAAGAGGCGACCTCTCTATGCCTTACAGACTAGCTTTTAAGGGCAAAGGCCATGTGGTTGGGCCTGGCCACACACAGGTGGCCAATGAAATTATAACACACAGAGAAAGCTGCACAGTCATGGTAGGTCACACAGAAGTGACCAACTGAACTATAATTTACCCTTGTAGATATCTGAACTAGCCTATCACTTTGGTCAGAATTGGGGCCCAAAAGGCGGGACCCACACTCCTTGGTAGCTAGGGAGACAGTATGTGCCCCCACTGATTAGATACCTCCACCTGGCCTGACCCACCCTTGTATTTGGGCTTTGTTACCTGGGACTGGTTTCCCGGGGTTGCTTTTAAGTAAGTCCCCTGGGGGTGGAGGGCAAGGTCAGTTTAAGTTTTACTGCATAAACAACAAAATGACTGTTTAATCCAAGATGTAATCGCTCTGGCTAAATAGGCCCTTACAGAGCCCAGGCAAGACTTGATCTCACAACCTTGAGATCATGACCTGAGCCGAAATCAAGAGACCCTCCACCAACTGAACCACCTATCTTTTTTTTTTTTAAGATTTCATTTACTTATTTGTCAGAAAGAAAGGAGAAAGAACACAAGTGGGGGAGGGCGTGGCAGGCAGAGGGAGAAGCAGGCTCCCCTTTGAGCAAGGAGCCCAATGTGGGACTTGATCCCAGGACCCTAGAGTCATGACCTCAGCTGAAGGCAGCTGCTTAACCAACTGAGCCACCCACGTGTCACCCTATTTTTACTTTTGTTTGTAACTGCACTGTCCAGATATCCAGCCTTCCTCATAATGGCAGGTGCTCAATCCACGGGTACACAGACCCAGCAGTGAGGTGCTCTAGCGCTGCCACATGGACTCCTCACAATAATCCTCTTCAGTACATCTCATTATCCTCATCTTATCTATGAGGAAACTGAGGTTCACAGACAGCAAATGACTCTCGCCTGAGACCAAGCTGCCTTTGTGCCTTGATCTGCAAATGTTCTTTCATCTTTTTTCTCTGGTGTGCCTACTGCAGACCACCAAAGCCTAACCCGCATCTGAGCCCTCTGCCTGGCTGGCGGCCATCCTTCCTGACTTCCTCCAGCAACCCTAGCTCTCCAGCTTGGCAATCCCCTTTTACTCCTCCCACAGGGTTCACCAAACCTTGCAGATCTTCCATCCTCTCAAGCGTGTCCCCCATCTGCCCTCTCTTCCATCCCAGCGACCACCACTCTGCTTCAGCCCTCACTACCTTTCACAGGGGCTGTGGCTTCAATAAGCTCCTGAGGAGGCTCCCCAATTGTGGATTTCCACAGTTTCTCCTACTGTGCCACCTGGGTGATCTCTCTTCAAGAGCTCTAGTCCTGCACTCCCCAACTCTCGAACCTTCCAGGTCCCCTCTGCCTGCTCCTTTCCCTGCCATCTGATCCAACCTACCCTGCCAGTTTTGCTTCCAACACTCCCTCCCATGCAGCCAAAATGAATGCCTCACTATTCCTTGACCAGGCTCCCAGTGTTTGTTCAGCTCAGAATGTCTGTCTCTGCCTTCTCTTCTGGGCCACTCAAGCTTCACAAAGCTGTCCTTTATTCTGATTCTACTCACTTCTCATTCCCCTTACCACCTCTCCGCTCCACACCCTGCATTTGTGTGTGAACTCTTTGAGAGAGGAAATTCTACCTTCTTTATTATCGATTGAAATGCTTTCACACGGAGATACAACTGATAAGCCACATGACCTACTTTCCAACTGGTCCAGTCACTCACAAGGACCCGGGTTAACAAGGCACATGGTGTGCCAGGCCTGCTAGTGGCAACAACCAAGCTTGGCGTATTTGTTGAATTTTTTCTTCTTTCTTCCCTCTCCCCTCCACCCCACTCCCACCCCTGCCAAGCCTGGTCTATTTGAACCCAGATCTTCTCACAAACTGTCACTTAAGGCCAAGTGCCCATCACAGGCTTCTAGAAGTTCTGACGGCTGTCAGCTGATATCTGGAACAGTCACAGCAGAGAACATTCTGGAAATATCAGTTGTACAAACAATCTTCGCGCTGGAGAGAACATCAGATTAACTTCATTGTTCAACAGAAGAAATGAAGGCACAAAAAAGAGAAGAGACTCGGCCTAGGTCACACTGCAAGGCAGGAAAACAGAACTAAACCTAGAAGACCCTCCGTGACGGCCCTTCAGGCCACGCTCCTCGGCAACTTGGAGCTATACAGACCTAGGGTCAGCAGACCGGCCACCTGAGGTCACTGCCCAAGACGTCACCACCTGATTTCTCTCTCTCAGAGACTCCTTTGTCCTTCCCACAGTAAAATCTTTCCTCCTCCTAAGTCTCACGTTTAAAAAGATAGTAGCCCAGGGCGGCGAGAGGACGACACCGGGGTGGATCAGTTGGCTGCCGACTGAAAAGGGACCCGTTGCTGGGCGAGGTACCCACTTCTTCAGAGGAGCCCGCACACGTCCTCGAGCTTCCGGGATCAGAACTCAGCAATCCGACCCAGCCCGGCCCCGCCTCCAATGCGTCGGGCCCCGCCCCCACCGCACTCAGCCCCACCCCCAACGTGCTCGGCCCCGCCCCAGACTCCCTAGCCGACACGCGGCCTCCTCGCCTGGGCCTGGGCGGAGCCGCGCTCCAATCTCCGCCCTCCTCCTAAGATCCATCCTATTGGCGTAGACAGTCAGATGCCACATCCAATGAGAAGGAACGGGCGGCCGCCTGGTCCTATCCGCGGCGACTACACAAAAAACGGACGCAACTAACTGGCAGATGCTACACCGTGGTGTTTCCGGGTCCTTCCACGCTCAGCTCGTACTCCTGCGGGTCCCGGCCCTGAGGGGAGCCGGAGAGGACCCTCTACTAAGTAAGTGTCTGCTGACGGCAGTGGCGTTGGCATCGGTCCGGGGGCTGCTGCCGCTCCCCGCTCAGAGCTCGGCGTGGGATGGGCCGTGGGGGAAGGCCCGAGAAAGGGGCGGGGAGCGGCGGAGCACGTGGAACGCCGGCCTGACCGCGGCGTGGGTGGGGGGCTGGGCCGGCGAGCTGCGGGCGCGCCGGCTGCGTGGGCAGCCCGGCTCGTCCTGTCGGGTCGGCTGTGCAGCCGTAAACGGTGGAACGTGGGGGCACCCTGAGTGTCGCCGCTCTGTGTCGGACCCGAAAGAGTGTTTCGTTTAAAGCCCTGTTGCGGAAGGTGGCACCCGACACCTGCCTCTGGCTGGACGGCGGACCCTTGGTGGAACGTTCAGGTTGTGAGAACAGCTAACGCACCCCGGGCGCGTGTTGAGTGCCCCGCGCCGAGCTAACTGCTTTACGAGCCTTAACTAGGTTCCCCCCCGCCAGCAGCCCAGTGAGGGAGGTAGGAGGAGTACCTTTGTCAGACGCAGGAGGAGGCCGGGTGAGGTTTCGCTTGCCCAGGTAACTACTGAACTAGTCCGTGGCAGAGCCCCGGTTTGAACCCAGGCGTTCGGGTTGACCTCCACACCGAGGTGTGCCTTAGCGAGAAAGCGCCTTTCCGTACTCGCGCGTGGAGAGTCCTGGAAGCCTTGTTGCGCCCCGCCCCCGCTGACCTCGGAAGCCCAGATACCACCCCCACCGCGCAGTGGGCGTGGGGTAGTCTGCTGGCCTTGCCTTGTGGCTGGAACAGCAAGGAAGAAAGAAAACTGCTAACTTCCTGGAGGCAACAAACGATAATTCCCAAACCCCAAAGTTTGGTTTTAAATAACAATGGAAATTACAGTGGAGGTGGTGTTCTGTGGGTAACCAACCCCCCACCCCCCACCGGGGCCTGACCAGCAGGGGTGGAATTCCTTTACCACCACTCTGTGTGTCCTGCTGGGTAGGATACTTAGTCCTGGAAGCCTCAGTTTCCTCATTTGTTAAAATAGAAAAGCCAACTCAAGGTGGGCATGGCAAGCTCCTTATAGAGGCATTTTGTATTTGGCTTTACAAATCATTCAGCATTAGCATTTTCCATATTACAATCCACTGGTCTCTGTAATCGGAATTACCCTATTGGGTTTTTAGGATGTTCTCACTTTTTTTTTTTTTTAAGATTTATTTATTTGACAGAGAGCAAAATCAGAAGTAGGCAGAGAGGCAGTCAGAGAGAGGGGGGGAAGCAGGCTCCCAGCGGAGCAGAGTGCTCAATGTGGGGCTCGATCCCAGGACCCTGAGACCATGACCTGAGCTGAAGGCAGAGGCTTTAACCCACTGGGCCACCCGGGCACCCTCATGTTCTCACTTTTAAATATTATAGTTCTGCCGTAGTAGATCTTTTTTGTTTTTGAGATATAATTCACATACCATAAAATCCATCATCTTAAAGGGTACAGTTTGGGGGAGTTTGTAATATATTCACAGGGCTGTGTGACCATCACCACGATCTTATTCCGGAACATTTCATCACTCCAAAAAAGAAACTCTGTGGTCCCGGGCAACTCAGAGGAGCTTTGTTGGGCTCAAGGCCCAATGTTGAGGTCCAGCTGACAGGGCCTCCCAACTTGAGATCTTGGATGGGAGAGATGGAAACTCCTCCCAACCTGAATTTCAGCCGTGGGCCGAAGCGAGGAGAGCCCAAGGCCAGCAGGCTCCCAGCGCACCTGCTAAGCAGAGGCCCAGGTGGAGGCTGCCCCATAGTCCCCTGACATGGGGTACCAGGAGAGGCGTCTTGGGGGAGGGGGAGGGCCAGTTATTCAAAAAACTGTGGGATGTTCTAACCATAAGCCTTTGGGAGAACTGTGCCAAATTTTGGCTGTTCCCATGGGGACAACTGCCCAACTTCGAGGCCATGCCGACTTCCAGGTGAGATCCCACAACTGGGCCTTTACAGAGACTGTAGATTTGAAGCAGGGCCTGAAAAACACAGGAATTTGCCAAACTTCAGGATTATGCATGAGTGGAGGTTCAGACTTAGAGCCAAAGGAAGTGAACCTTTGAAAGCTCTTGCAATCAAGGTAAAAATGAAACGGAATGACTTCACAGCAACCGCAACCGGAACAGCAAGGAAAATGGAGAAGCTAAACTGAATTAGAAAGGACAAGTCTCCAAACCCATCTGATGGGCATGTTATTTCACTGGCAGAACCCAATTACAGGCAACTACAGTGGATGCTGTCCAAACAGCTTTTATCTGAAGAAAGCTGTTGGCGGTTCTGAAAAGCAAAAAGTAAGATACCAATACTGTATTTCAGTTTTATCACTATGGAAATTCTATTTCACAGCAAAGCATTAGAGGTATACACTTGCCTACCAAAATGCACCAAAGACTGATGAGGAAGATTTATAGGTTTTTCAGAAGCTCTAGGTATCCACCAGAATATCCACCTCATTTAGATAATGTAAAAATGTTACCCAATGATGGATCTCAGCCAGTAACTCCGGAAACTGACAGGAAAGTTTTCGTGCACCGCAAGGCCAAGTGTTCCATCCCAGGAATACCAAGGGAGCTGGACAAAGCAAAACACAGCTCCTAGTTAGGTTTGCCAACACTGTTGCTGAACAAACTCGGATAAACTTGTCCCGAAGGAAGCCAGTAACTCAAAAGATCCAGGCTTTGGAAAAAGGGAAATTTATTTCAGGTGGCAGACTCAAGCCTTAACTGACTGCTCAGCCCAAAAGTTGGACACCTGGAGTTTTATAGGGAGAGGTTCAGAGGGGCACGTGCCAAAGAATAGTGTGTGATCACAGGTTGGAGGGGCAGGTAGGTATGTGTGCATCACATGATCATGGGCAGGGAGGGGATATGTGGGATGTGGTCCTTCTAGGCATTCTGTTGCTTTTGGGGCTTTTCTGGCCTGGCAGTTACAATGTTTTGGTAATTGCAAAGCCTCTTCATCAATGCCTCAAAAAAGTATAATAAGAAATAAGAACAATAGAAATAAGAACAACAGAGCTTGAGTTAGGCAGTCCTCCTATTTCTGGTTTTAACTGTTGGGATCTGTAGTTAAGCAAGAGGGCTCACTAATAAGGACAAATTCAAATTCAAGAGTTTCCTTTCTAGAGGTCACCGTCAGCTAAGTGCGTATCTGCAACAGGACAGGTAGCCACCTGTCCACTAAGAAAGAGTCAACAAGGGCACCTGGGTGGCTCAGTGGGTTAAAGCCTCTGCCTTCGGCTCGGGTCATGATCCCAGGGTCCTGGGATCGAGGCCTGCATCAGGCTCTCTGCTCAGCGGGGAGCCTGCTTCCTCCTCTCTCCCTGCCTGCCTCTGCCTACTTGTGATCTCTGTCTGTCAAATAAATAAATAATCTTTAAAAAAAAAAAAAAAAGAGTCAACAAGCAGATGTTTGAGATGTTACAGAAGAAAATTAATTTTCTGGGACGCCTGGGTGGCTCAGTTGGTTGGGCAGCTGCCTTCGGCTCAGGTCATGATCCCAGCGATCCTGGGATCGAGTCCCGCATCGGGCTCCTTGCTCGGCAGGGAGCCTGCTTCTCCCTCTGCCTCTGCCTGCCACTCTGTCTGCCTGTGCTCGCTCTCTCTGACAAATAAATAAATAAAATCTTAAAAAAAAAAAAAAAAAAGAAAATTAATTTTCTTGTACTTTTTTCCATTTTCATCTTAAAATGATTTAAAATGACTCAGAATCCAGTATACAGTGGTACCCCTTTTTCAGGGGGACACATTCCAAAACCCCCACTGGATGCCTGAAACCATGGATCGTACCGAAACCTATATTTTCTGGGTTTTTTCCTATACAGACATACCTGTGATAAAGTTTAATTTATAAATTAGGCACAGTAAGAGATGACCAACAAGGGCGCCTGGGTGGCTCAGTGGGTTAGGCCTCTGCCTTTGGCTCATGTCATGATCCCAGGGTCCTGGGATCGAGCCCCACATTGGGCTCTCTGCTTGGCGGGGGCCTGCTTCCCCCCCACCTCTGCCCGCCTGCCTCTCTGCCTACTTATGATCTCTCTCTTGCTCTCTGTCAAATAAATAAATAAAATCTTAAAAAAAAAAAAAAGAGGATGAACAACAGTAACTGATAATACAATAGAACAATTACAACAATATACTGTGATAAAAGTTATGTGAACTTTTGTCCGTCTCAAAATCACTGTACTGAATTCACCCTTCTTGCAACAATGTGCGATGATGTCTGTGCGATGAGACGACCTGTAGATGTGACACAGCATTAGGGTGTTACTGGTCTCCTGAGGGTACATCTGGAAGAGGATAACTGAACCCAGAGAAAGTGAAACTGTGGGTCAGGGGGTCTGCTGGACTGAACTGTAAAACTTTTTATACTGGCTTGCTATGTTAAACCTCAAAATGAAATGCTACTAAAAATAGGGGGAAAACATGAAGTTTGTGCTGACCTAAAATGAAGGCTTTAAAAAATATACTCAGTCATTTTAACCTTTTATATGTGATCTTTTTGTATAATCCTCTCCCCACCACACTTTTTTTTTTTTAAGATTATGGATTTCAAAGTGTCTCATTATTGCACTGGTCCTGGTTGGGAGTGCTGTAGTAAGTAGATAACAGAAACCAAAAAATTTACCAATTACAGTTAACTTCTTTTAGGTTAACTCCAGAAAAGGATCCTATTAGTTCTGATTTAAAAATTCTGTTTCATGGGGCACCTCAGTAGCTCAGTCAATGAATTGTCCAACTCTGGATTTTGGCTCAGGTCATGATCTCATGGTCGTGAGATCGAGCCCTGCATTGGGCTTGGTGTTAGGTATAGAACCTGCTTAAAGATTCTCTCTCTCCCTCTGCCCCTCACTCTACCCCCCCCTTAAAAAAAACAAAATTCTATTTCTTAAAGCATTAAGTAAAAAGACAGGTCTTCTTTTTTTAAAACTTTTACTGAAACATGAAGTCTCATCATTTGATCTGTATATTTACCTTTCAGTAAGTGTAATCAAGTAGAGTAAAGGAAATATGGTACTAGTGTATCAGTGTTTTATGAATGTGCAGGCATAAATCTTAGTTAAAATAAAAGTCACATTCAACTTGATTCTAGTTTTAAAACAAAACTGCTGTCATACTAAAGTATTATATATTGTGACTGTTGCCTTTGGTACCAAAGCTAATCATTTGGTGGCGCGTTGCCTGTGAAAACATAAACAGGTACACATGAAACATTAGAAATCACTTAAAGTTCTATAAAAATTTTACTAAGCCACCCCTAGATAATGAAAGTATTTAACAGTGACTCTTATTCCTAAAAATATAAAACAATTTAATTAGAGCCTTTATCAGCTAACTTGGGATGACTGGGAAAAACACTTACTCAAAACAAAAATAGACTCCCAAGAAGCTTCGTTCAAAAACAGTATTTGGGGATGGAGGGATCTCGTGCCAGTTAGTCACTCCCCATTCTCTGCCTTCTCTCTTCCCCTACTCCCAGCCCCCTAGAAACCACACCTTCCTCCCCCTCTGTCCTCCCCATCTCTCTGTATCTGGATTTGCCTATTCTGGACATTTAATGTACATTGATGGATGCAATATGTGGCGTTTTGTGTCATCCTTTTGTGTCTGGCTTCTTTCGCTTAGCATAATGTTTTCAAGGTTTGTCCACACTAGCACACATTAGTACTTCAGTCTTCTCCTGATTGACCTCTGTGGTGCAGATGTGGCATACTTTGTTTATCCATTCATCAGTTGATGGAAATTTGGGTGGTTTCTACTTTGGGGCAATTATGAATAATGCTGCTACGAATGGTACTGTCCAAATTTTTATATAGCCTTATGTTTTCATTTCTGCTGGGTTTTGCTAGGTCACGTGGTAACTGCTGAACCTTTTAAGAAACTGCCAAACTGTTTTCCGAAGTGGCTGCAGCATTTTGCCTGCCACCAGCAATGTATGAAGTTTCCCTACATCCTCACCAATATTGTTGTTACCTGCTTTTTTTTTTTTTATTGTCGCCACACTAGTAGGTATGAAGAATCTTATTGTGGTTTTGATTTGCAGCTGCTCAGTGACTAATGACATTGAGCGTCTTTGCACATTCTAAGTGGCCACTTGTAGGTCTTTGAAAAAATGTCTTTAAATTGTTTTATTATTATTACTGGATTATTTTTTCTGTTTATGTAGTCTGGATACTTGATCCTTATCAAATACATGGTTTAAAAATAATTTTCTTGGGGTGCCAGGGTGGCTCAGTCAGTTAAGACCCTGACTCTTAATTTCAGCTCAGGTCATGATCTTGGGATCATAAGATCAAGCCCTTTGTTGGGCTCTGCACTCAGCGATGAATCTTCTGAAGATTCTTTTTCTCCCTCACCTCTCCCCCACCCCACTTGTACACATGCTGTCTCTCTCTCTCTCAAATCTTTAAAAAATATATAAGTAACTCTCATTCTGTGAGTTGTCTTTCACTTTTTTTTTTATTTTGCTTTTCCCTTTTTTATTAGAGCCCTTTGATACACTCAAGTTTTTATTTTTTATGAAGTCCAATTTATTTTTTTCTTATGCTTCAGATGTCCTATCTAAGGAACCATTACTTAATCTATGATCATGATTTATATCTGTATTTTCTTCTAAGAGTTTTATAGTTTTAGGGGCTCCTGGGTGGCACAGTTAAACATCCAGCTCTTGGTTTCAGCTCAAGTTGTGATCTCAGGGGTGTGGGATCGAGCCCCGTGTGGAGCTCTGCACTCAGTGTGGAGTCTCTTTGGGATACTCTCTTCCTCTCCCTCTATCCCTCCTGCTTGTGCTCACTCTCGCTCTTTCTCTCTACAATAAATCTTTTTTTTTTT